>JAODAL010006080.1:0-137090 GCA_025379985.1 Phyllomedusa bahiana
CCAACATTCAATTAAAATCCGTCATTGATAGTGTTCACAGGAACAAGTACTGGCACTCAGCCAAACCTCTCTGTTCCGCTTTATATAATTCTTACTATTTTTATATCGGTGAAGCAAAGTGATCAAATTAAGTGCACAGACCCGAATTTTTTGACTTCTGTGATCCCATTTTTATACTGTACACAGGGCAAGAAATCATGTTTTGGATGAATGGAGGAAATTATTTCATTGAAATCTGCCAGCGAAAATACACAAAGGAGGGCAACACATAAAAATTTTATAACTGCACCTCCCTCCTCCACTCAAAATCTATGTTCCTGTGGTGGGGGATAAGAAATGTACACGCTCCTGGAGGTGTAATCGTGGAACACTATTTGCTATTTAAGAATGCCCTTAGGTTTTCTACTTAGTCCATTTTCATGTACCTTATTAAGGGAATTTTTAGGGGTCCTTGGTTAGGATACTCATCTACATTAAAGGTCCTTTTACTCTGAGAGGCCCTGGTCCTGCCCGTATTACATAGACAAGGAACATAATAAATGGCGTTGTGTTATATTTATTTTCTCCTGTGGTGGCACTGGAAATTAAACAGTTTACTTGATAGGTTTCCATTCGCCACTAGATTACAGCCGATCGGGTGGACCCCCAGGGGGTCATTTTAATTAGCTGATTGTCAGGGGTACACTTAAAGGGGTTGTTCTCACTACAAGAGTACTGCTTTTCATGTTAAAGATCTCTTGCAAAAACAAGTCACTTTATGCAATATATATCCATTAACAGTGTCCTACCTATTTCCTAAATATCCCCTCATCGTATGGGCCTACATCAGCTCCTCAGGTCGCTATAGCTACAGACCTGTCCTGATCTCTCTGTCTGATCCTCCTGATAGGCTGCCAACACTGGTTGCTATAGCTACAAGATGCTGTTCAATCTCTCCTGATAGGCAAGCCCAGCACTGTGCGCCATAGCTACAGACCTGTTCCAATATTGCCTGAATGGCTGCAGGCACAGGTCCTATAGCTACAGACCTGCTGTCCTTAGCATCTCGTCACAGCAGGCCATAGAAGCCATGAGAGCCGGCAAACACGCACACCTGAATTAAAAAAAATGACACTCGAAGTAAAACAGCACTGAGGTGAGACTGAAACAATGTAGTGAGACAAACACCTTTTAAGTAGGGATCGCCCAAAGCGGAGTACCCTTTCAAAGGCAATAAATATAAAAACATACTGTGCATCTTAAAGGAGTTCAGCCACGATGTAATGTAGACAGTGGGATCCTCCGAAAATGGGGATTATTTTAATCACTGTTCTAAGAATATTAATTGATAAAATTAAAAAAAAAGTGAAGCCCTGAGAGCTAGCAGCCTGACTTAGATGCCCTTAGTTTGCTGACTGTTTACATAAGCTACGACCAAAGGAGCCTGATCTTGGCAAGCGTTGCATTGTTTGCACTTCTTATCTGATGGCATGACACATCAACGGAATGATCTTAGAAGCGGGAGGGGAGAAAAAAAGCATGTTACGGGCTTTGTTTCTTTGTCAGAGCCTGTTTCTGTGTGATAGAGATTTCCGTTGGTTGTAAGTAATTATCGAGAAAACATGCAGACCTCTCTGCACAGGCGGTCCTTCCTCCCCCTCATGAAGTCAGAGAACGCTGCTGTTCGGAGCTTAACTTTACTCTGAACAGATAAAAGGGGAGAGGACATAAACCCGAAAAGCTTGTGCACAATACATTTATCCTCTGTGATAAGCCAAACACAGAGACTGAATAATCAGCCTCAAGAACGTGCAAGGGAGGTGGAGCGAATGACAATCACAGAGGAGGTACATTTTTTTTTTAAAACACAGAAAAAAACTCCGCCCCTTTTTTTTCAAGGCTCATGAGGGAGATTACCATCCTGTTAGAATACACGGAAATCACTTTCGTTGTTCAAAACCCCTAGAGAAACACTACATTAAAAATTATTTTGTCAATATATTGACAAGCAATATGTGGACGAATTATGTGGATTTTTTATTTTTTAGTGGGTTTTATTTTTTTTTAACTGAATTATTTTAAAGTTTTTCCCCTGATGTACATGAATGCCTGGTTTATCACACTATTTACGACCTCCCTGTAAACTTTTGATAGCGGCAGTGAAAGGATTGCTTATGGTTCTCTTGATATGCAGAAAAATAGCCTGAAGAGATGTAAGTGCTTATTATCAGGACCTATACGTGAGAATGAAAGCTGGAAGCCTCCCGCTTTTTGCGCAAAAAATATATATACTGGCAAAAATCCTAAAAAAAATAAGTTCCAGGAATATTGGTTTTTTAAACAAAAAACACCTCCTTTTTTGATGGAGGTGTCACTCTAAAGGCAATTCAACAAGTCACCTCTAAAGAATAGCTCCTAACTTTTGGGAGTCATTTATAATTATTTATTTCTTAATGTAATGATGATGCTAGTCCTCAACCCCTGGTTGCTGTATTTTGAGCATCCCGAGCATCGCATAAACTCTTGTGTCGACATAAGGTCTTGTGTCCTTCTTTTCTACTCATCCATGACATGGTCGTGTAACATGCGGAGACTGCAATCTGCGAGTCTGACTGGACTGGAGATTCTACTGTAACTGTACACCACCCTAACCACCCGCACAGACATGTTGTATGTCCACAGTGGACTCCTGTGGTTAGTGGAAGGGGACAGTGCTCTTGGGAAATGTGACTTGCACCCAAACCTGGATCAAATGGAGACACCTGTGAAAAATGTCCAACTTTCCAGACGCCTGATACCTTTAAAAGTGAGTCTTATCCTATGTACCTCTCTAATGCATTTAACAGAACTAATCCCTAAAGTACCAGTCTACTGCTTATCAATGTTGTAGATACCACACTAATATACACACATAGGCAGGGTCTTAGTCTATAGGGGGTGCAGAGGTAGCAGTCACTATTGGCCCTGCTGCCTGAGGGGGCCCAAAAGCCCCTTCTGCCAATAAGGAGAGTCCATTCGGACATTGTAAATGGCACATGGTACCTGTGAGGCCCCATTTCACTTTTTTTTGCACTAGGGCTATCAATGCTTGAAGTTACTCCTCTGCACATAATCACACACAAACTAGACACCTAGACAAGCAGTGTTATAGCAAGTGGCTTACAAGCAGGTCTCTGCACTCAGTAATTCTTAGGGGCCCTTTACACTTATATTTTTCATTGCATTTTGTTGTTGTTAAAAAAAAAGCTCAAAAACTGGATGCTTTTTTAATAGGCTCCAAAGAGTTTTTGTTCAGGAGTATTTTTAGCATATTTTTTTGAGCAAAAAAAAAAGAACAAAAAAATAGAAAAAATAAAAAAAAAAAAGTGCATTGGTAAATGCGCTTTTTTGTTTTCCGGTGTCATTTTTCACAGATCATGTGACCCAAACAAAAATCTACAAAAAACACATTCAAAAAAGAGCAAATCCCCTGTACATCTGTTCCTTTTTTGGAGATGAAAACAGTAGAAAGAGTAAAAAATGGAGAGATAAACACTACAAAACATGGTGCCTTAAAAAACAATGATACCTCTACAGGATGCTGCTTTGTAAAAAAAAAAAAAAAAAAAAAAAAATGCTGCTGGACGTAAAAAAATCACCCACCTTAACTGCAAAAAAACACACAAATGAAAAAAAAAGCATTTCATATTTGCCTATGACTTTAATCTACCATCTGGCGCTGCAGATTTTTGCTAAAAAAAAATGCATTTGTATTTTGAGTAATCATTTTTTCCATAATTTTTGATAAACTGGCAAACATGTGAACCTGCCCATAATCATCATATGGTACCACCTTAAAGTGGAATGTTCAACCCATACAGGGGTTTGTCTCGACTACAAATTAATAGGCTTTCCCAATGGTAGGGTAACACAAAATAAAGACTTTTCCAAATATAGTTCTTTGTTTCCTCTGGTTTTCCCTAAGAGTATACCAGTGAATGGTCATGACCCCCTGGCTCTTTCAGATCCCTCAGTAAACTGACCTTTAAACAATTCTCCCCCTGCTGTTATGTTCAATGAGATAACAGTGAGTGACATCATCCACAGGGTCACTGCAGTGTCCTTTGGAATGCTCAGCAGTAAAAAGCATGATTTATGTAAATAAACAGAACTGTAATTAGGGCTTTTGTTTTGGGGATCCAGATAAGAGTCCCTGTTAGTAGTTTTGATAAGCTAATTCAGATCAATAGCAGCTGAAAGCAAGCACATCAAGGAGCTGGTACAAGCATTGGAGCTAATGCAAATGAGTCAGTCTGAAACCAGGAAGTGTACAGAGTATTTTCATTCATTAGCTTTCTCTGAAACTCTGAAGGAACAACTCCTTTAAGTCGGTTTAGACTTTATAATTTAAATACGATCCAAAATGATGTCCTGATAATGTTCTTATTATGGTTTAGAGAGAGGAAGTAATATACCATGGAATCCGACATATCAAATTTTAAAACTTTTGCCTTGCCCATATCATCCACCAGGAGAAGTTCAATTTTGACTGTATACGCTTATAATATGAAATTCAATAACACAGTAGTAAGGCAGTCAGCACCCCCTAGAGGTTGTTGCCAAGGCAGCTAGAAGTGTATCACTTATCAAATATATCCTCTCCATTCCAATTCAAAAACTTCTGTTTAAAAAGCTATAAACAATGCCCTGCTACAGGTAACAGGTCCATCAAATACCAGGCCCTGCAGCCTGAGGGAGGCCCAAAAGCACCTTTTGACCAAAAAGAAAAACACCTGTATTTAAATGACTCACTGTAGCTGATGGGGCCCCATTTCGAACTTTTGTAGTGCATCAGTGGCCCAAAACTTCAATTTACACCTAAGTATAATGTTAGAAGCATTTAATGGGTTACTTTAGATAGAGTAATTGTTATTATAGGTCACCTAATATCTACCATTGGTCATTCAGGGGATTGTGAAAATGTAACGGATTTGAACTCGGGCCCCCTGGTTTGAGGAGAAACCTTGTGCATGAGAAATCTGCACGTGATGAGAATGTAATCTGTGTCAGAGCTAGGTGAGAGAATGTATGAGATAGAATTCAGAAAAAACATTAAACCTTGACCTTTATGATGACCTCAAACTATTCACACGGGTGGATATAGCGGTAAAAAAAAGCTTGCACTAGTTTCCGTGGGGTGAAACCCACAGCAAGGCCAATCACACAACCAGATTTTTGAAGTTTTGAGATTTGCTGCTGCAGATATTTAACTGCCCCTAAATCCAAAGAAATCTAAGAAACATCCACAACATAAATTAGCATGCATCGGCTTTTTTTACATCCACATATTCAGGTCACTTTGCACTAAAATCTAAGCAGACCCTTCACCATGAGGCCATGAGCTGTGTGGAATAAACTGTTTGAAGGACAAAAAAGACTTATTTTACTTTGCTGATACTGTAAGGCTAGTTTCTCAAGGCTTATTTCAGGGGCGTATTTACGACGTATTTACGTCCGCAAATACATCCCCGAAATACTTTTCAAATACGTTCACAAAGTGTGACGCGCATTTGCGCGTTGTAAATACATTCCCAATTCTTTACTAAGGGGATTTACGTTGCTCAAAATACGCCTCAAAAAGTGACAGGGACTTAATTTTACAATCGAAATTACGGACGTATTTACCGCCCCAAGCAAATACGTCGCGAAAATACTCGATCGTGTGAATGACGATGCGTATATTACATTGGATTCAATGCTAATAAGTCGTAATTGTTCATTATTTGAAACGTATTACGGGACAGTATTTGCGCGACTTATATACGTCTGTAAATACTACCCCAAATAAGGCCTGGTGTGAACATAGCCTAAAACACTAAGAGGATTCTGAGTGAAAAATCCAGATGGAAAACTCCAACCTCGTGTGGTGAACATTCCCCAAGATGATCTTTAATCTATCCAGCAAAGAGGGCAATCTAGAGAAGACCCTAAAAGATACTTGAAAGTCTTGGATAACACAGTGATGTGTCACCATAGAGTTTGGGTTTCTTAAAAGGAATGGTGTCATCAAAAAACAATGACTTATTGTTTAACTCACATTTTTATGTTAGAATACATTTTTATAAAAGAAAGTTTTGGTTATATTATTTTTTTTAATTTTTCATATCACATTCAATATTTTTTTTTGGTCTGAACGCCAAGGTGGTTGTTTCAACATTTAAACTAATGTAAATCACACACACATTGGTTAGATTCGTGTTGTGGGGTCCCGAAACACAGATACCAAACACGCATCTAAAAATGGATCCAACAACGCTGTGTTAACAAACCCTTAAAGGAAGTTTCATCAAAATGCTTATTGTTTAACTCACATTTTTATGTTCCACACATTTTTTAAGAATTTTATTGGTTATATATTTTTTAAAAATTTTTCCATATCACTTTCAATATTTTTTTTGTAATGAATTCTTAAGTCCTGCAGTTTTCACTTTGGCCACTAAGCCTAATTAATATCTAACACTTCCTGTTCTGTAGAGAAAGATTCTCAGTTGTCTTGCTCATTATCCAGCATCAAAGAGGGGCAAAAACTGAAAGGAGACAAGCCATTGAATAGATAAACACAGGATCCACTTGGTCCACAAGAGAGATAGTCCACAGGTCACCCTTTCAACCTCCCTGCTACACTGTTTCTTTTCTTCCATGTCACAGAGCAATGACTAGAAAACTCTCCTATACTGTATAAGTATATGGACCCGTGGTCATCTTAAGTCTCCTATTTGCATAAGCTGCTGTAAAGCAATCTCTCTGACCTGCATGTAAATCATGTGCAAACAAGGCCATTGGCCAAAAAATTTTGCAAAGTGATATGAAAAAAAACAACAACCATAAATTCCTAAAAAATGTGATTTTAACATAAAAACAGGACTTAACAATTATTAAATTATCATGACACATATCCCTTTAAATGTTGGTATAGAAACATCAGTATAATAGTTGTCTTCAAGAGTCATAGTGCAGACCTGCGTGGTCAGTTAAAATTCCAAAATGTCTCTTTTAAGGTTGTATAAAATTCAGCTCACTTCAAACGACTTTAGCACGGACTTTGTACATGCCGGTGTGCCCAGGGTTGTCCAGGTTGGAGGGCACCGTTTGAGTTGCCTGTAACGAGAAGTATTATGTAGGTATTTGCGCCTCCCATATAAAGTTGTGGACTGTGTTGGTTTCATGTGTTCCATACTTTGTCCATCCCTCCTCACTTTAAAGTAAGGCTCTCCCCGCATGCGCTCATTAATATTACATAGTGTGGCCAGATACGGGCCGTGGGTGTTAAGCTAGAAACTACTGTCCCAGCATCTTGTTTATGGGCCATTATCCGCACGAGCTCAATTCATTTGGCTCGAGCTAGCAATCCCATGGACGTAGCCCAAGACAAACGGTGTTGATGTTTAAAGAAGAAAGCTGAACTTTTCTAATCAGAAAACCCTCTTTAATTGAAGTCTCTCCGTTCCCCTATGTCAAACATTGGTTCATTTCATAAGAACCATGCTAGTTGATGTACCTACCTTAGAAGAACTGTGAGCCACTGATGTGGGTTACTAGAGTCCTAAATTGGACATCCAGCTTATAACTCTACTGTTTTTTTTTGGTCTGGTACTTCATTGACTTTGGAAGGACCCCCCCTCCATCGCCCCCCCCCCCGGGGCGTAGAACCTTAAACCTTGGCCCCAAACGCTATAAGGACGAGAAATGAACTGTTTGGGTCCAGGTTTCAGTCCACAGGACTCCCAAGCCACGGGAAGTCATTAATTGTAAACGTCATTAATGAAAGCAGGTAAGTGTGGTGACAAGCTGAGTGACATTTCTTCACATATCTCCTTCCCAAAACATGTCAGAACCCTGAAAATCTTCAAAATCACAAAAGCATTCGGTAAGAGGGGTGTATCTCACTAGGTTGGTTTCACAATCCCTGCTCTCACAGCCAGCTTCAGGCCTCCCACTTCCTTTCAGGCTGGTTGCTCTGAACAGGAAGTGGGAGCCTGAAGCTGTCAGCGATTCTGCGAAACAAAGGAAATAATCACTTAAAGTGAATGAAAATACATGCCAAACACAGCCTACGGATAAAGAAAGATACTGTTTTGTAGATGTGAAATGATAGACAACTATAGTGGGCACCACAATACGAGAAGTAAAACCACCAATTCTTCAACATTACCCTACTGTTTTATAAAGGACAGGACAACCCCCTTCTTAAGAGGATCTGTCTGCTCCTCCAAATTTGGAGCATTTTTGAGAGACATGTATGACAGGGCTTTGCGCTACTATTCTGGGTCCTTTCAGTGGCCCATAAACTGGCGCACCCCTGTTCTCCTAGATGTAGACAGGTGCACTCCAAAATTAGCGCTTAAGTTGCGTCGCGGCAATTTGTAATGCACCTAAAGGAGGTTAGGGGCATTCCTGGGAGACATTCGCACCCAACAGTTGATTGCTACACACATTATGACTAGATGACGGCCAAAACCTATGTGCATAAACTGCTGGAACAGGTAGATCAAGGTAAAAATTGTTTACCTGTGCCTGAATATGTACGTTGTTGGAGCTAAAAGTGCTAAAACTATGAACCTCAGAAAGAACAGGATCATACATTCTTCTTCTGTCTGCCGCTTGTACTACACTACAAATGTGCGCAAAAAAACTGATGTCTGGCCGACAAAATTCATACATGTTGCACCTTTTTTCTTAGCCTCATGTCCCCACAGCACCAGTTTGTTGCCCGTTTTTTTGTTTCAAACGGTTGCGAGTTTGAAAACCGTCACCGAAAAAAAAAACTGCCGCAAACCTTTCCCACGAATCGGGCAGGCTATGAAAACCCGTGCAGTGCAGTCTCCAAAACCGCCGGTGCTCCGAAAAACATTTGTGTCCTTGTTCATTATTTTCTTATCTTATTGTACAGCAATGACTGACATTTAAAATTATGGCTCTTCCTAGATGAGAAATTTTAGATCTGAGTGGCTAAAAGAAGGGTAAAAAGAGATAAGCATAAGGCGCGAGCTCTAAAGATTAGTCAGTAACCTAGATTAAAATAAAGTTCCTGTGCTGCTGATAAGAACACAGCTTAGGGAGTGATGTCCACGCAACTGGAGCAATGAAAGCAATGAAACAGAGAGAAGAAACGGTCTGAGTAATCTAGGGAAGTTGGTATACACAAGTAGGAGATAAGAATTGAGCTAATAACTCTAAAAGGAAGCAAAATCATAACCGCATTGTTATTTGTAATCATCTTTTATTTAACTTTGCTCACTATGTTTATAAATCGTATCATTGTGATGAGAAGACACCTATTAAAGAGAAGATTTAAATGGTCCCTTTTTCATGAGGGGTTCCCATCTTAAGATAACCCATGTCACAAATGTAATAAGCCTGACATACAGCTGGAGGGAAACAACAGCCGTGGTGCTTGTTTTCCTTGCAGCTTTTCTCAGCTATTACACCAACGCACATGTTTATTAAGGTCAGGTGACTTGATAGGTCATCACAGCATGGGACAACAGCGGACAGCTGCCCTGGAAGAAAAATGGCAATTCCATCGCTTGTGTTGCCTGATTAAGTTAGTAATAAATTAAAAGAAGGAGTCTGGGAGTCTGGCTATCCACGAGATGAGGACCTTCCACCCACCCTTCTAGCTGTTTTGAACTCATTCTTGGTTGGGGGGCCGCACCCATCCCGGCCACTGTTAATTGCCCCCTCATGTAGGGCAATACAGTGCAGAGTATTGTTGTAAGATAAGTATTAGTGGCGAATACAGTGAGCCGACCTCCAACGGGCTGAATAAAAATTAATGCTACTTGCTTCTAAACCAAAGCCTAGTTTGATGTTCAAGCTCAAAAAACAAACTACAAAACTCCACATATAGCTAGGTCGGAGAGACCAATAGATAAATAACGCTCTGCATACTGTGATTAACCACCAAACAGTGACCATATTTAGTGATAGGGTAGCAGGACCAACTAGGCTCTGCAGACTGTATATTAACCACCATACAGTGACCATAATATGGATAGTAGCAGGGTATCACAGCCCCCCCCCCCCCCCTATGTAGACCTGTAATATTTAACCACCATGACAGTGGCCATATATGATAAGTAAGCAGGGTACCACAGGCTCTGGCAGACCTGTATATTACCTCCATACAGTGGCCATAAAGTGATAGATAAAGGTACCAGGCTCTGGCAGACTGTATAATTAACACCCACTACAGTGGCCAGAGAGTAGATAGGTACAGGGTACACAGGCTCGCAGACTGTATATTACCAACCATACGTGGCCCATGATAGAGATTAGGTAGCAGGGTACCAGGCTCTGCAAGACAGTATACTTACCACCATACATGAGTGGCCAGAGAGTGATAGTAGCAGGGTACAACAGGCACGCACCACTGTATATACCACCAAACAGCTGGCCATGAGAGTTGGATAGTTTAGCAGGGTACCCAGGCATCTGAATACTGTATATTACATCCATACAGTGGCCCAAAAAGTGATAGGATAGTAGGTACACAGGCTCTGCAGACTGTATATAACCTACAACCATAAACAGTGGCCATATAGTTGATAAGTAGCAGTGTACACAGCGCCTGTGCAGACAGATATTACCACCATACAGTGGCCACGTCAGCAACTATGGGCCAGCCCACCTGGTAGGGCTTAAGGCCTTACATCCTTATGCTTACCAGGGCTCAATTTACGGAGAAAAAAAAAGCGTCAGCAGTGCTCTGCTAAGCCCGCACAGTCCCAGGAATCAAGGGCAAATTGCCCTTAATTTCCCACACCCGCCGTCAGAATGCTCCGAATGTGTTTGCGTGGCGGTATGCGATTCTCTATTGCTGCTCTTACAGCCCCTGTCTACAGAACATGAAGTGCAAGACCATTATTTAGGCCTAGTGACCAAAAGTATGAAATAACTACCAGGACTTCTTCAGGATATAAAAAAATATAAAAAAATATATTGACAGATATGAAAAATTAAAAAAAAACACCAAAATTCTTTAAAAATGTGCTTAAAGGGGATTTGCCATGAAGTGAGAGCTTATTCCTTATCTCTTATTCTGCACAGGAGAGAATATAAACAAAGCATGCTGGTTCACGTGGGAGCGGAGTGAGGGTTGAGCAGATAGCGAAGAAAGAAAGGGAGCGTCTGCAATTGTTTCTCAAAAAATTACATTACAACCAGTGGATTAACTAATACAAAAGACACAGCCTGCACACACCGCACTTTCTCCCAGCCCCTTGCACATCTTCATGTTTGCCCTGTCATCAGATAAGAAGTGCATACAAGCAGCGCGGCCAGGATAAGCTCCTGTTCAGTGTCCTGGTCGCATCTAATGTAACGTCAGGAAACTAACGGGGACCTGAGACAAATTCTTGTAGTTCTCGAGGCTTAATCACATTTATTGTAATCACATATATTAGAAAGTTATTAAATACCCATTTATAGGATTCCCCACGTGAAAATTACAATCTTGGCAAACCCCTTTAACATAAAAACATGAATTAAGACAGTAGGTTCATTATTAAGAGGCAATTCCTCCAGGAGGAGAACACAGGGGTCACATCACAATTCACATTATAGGATCCTCAGAATTATTCTGCAATTGCAATCTACAAGATTGTTAGTATATGTTTGTAACGTAATGTAGACTGCATTCTTCTTGCAAAAAGTGGCACTTTCCCCTGTTTGAAGATAAGACGTACTTACCTCCATATCACATCTTTTAGAAAATCAAGTGATAGACAATGGCCCGTATCCCTGTTATCATGTGAACTACTGCCAAGGTTAGCAACACTGCAGTGACTTCAATATCCAGCTTTTTGGTCGACTTGACGAGGTTCAGAAAGATTTTTGTGCCTATAAATTAATCCTCAAATAATGTACCAAATTCTCACCCCACTGCTGCATTCTGTACTTGTGGCCCAAATGCCGGGAGGGAGTGCGTGAGAAAAAGATAAACTTTGCAGGAATTTTTTTCCAACCCCTTCTAATGAGCGGATATATTAACCTCAGCAGAAAATCAAGAAGGCAGAGAACTTAACTCTCTTCAGAGCAGCTGGTACGAGATTTCCTTCTGGTTTATCTAGCATTTGCTGGAGATGTAAACATGGAGGACATCTTCCCCTCTCTCCCCCCCCCCCCTTCTATGCACCAAACGCTTTGGTGGGCATATATCTAAGCTTTTCATTAGAAATGAGCGAGTGGAATCCTAAGGATATTAAAGTGGTTCTCCGGGCACCTGGATGGCCTATCCTAAGGAATCTGTGGAGCTCCAACCTCCCCTGACCCCTGCATGATGATTAACAGTGAAGGTGGCTATGGTGTTCATGCAACATCACAGTGTTAATCATATTATTGGGATGAGCATCAGTACCAAGGCATAGCCACATACAGGTCTATATAAACACTGACAACAGCACCGTCACCTCCTGACTACGAGGTGACCCTGAATCAAACCATGAAAGCCTATACTAAAGAATTAATATTGTTAGAGTGCCTGGAGAAGACATTGAAAATATCGGTAAGGTTCACATCACTATGGGATGTCCAATCCAAAATTATGGGAAAAAAGCACAGGATTAATGGCAATCTTTTTCTGTTAAAATGATGACACCTATGTCGGAAAACCCCCAAAGTATCAATGGGTATCCCACTGGTGTCCACCATGTAAAACAATATCTGTATGGCCAAACCTAAGGATCGGTGAAGCTCCAAACCTCCCTGACCCCTGCAATGATTACAGTGAAGGTGGCTATGGTGTTCATCCATCGCACATTTACAGTGTTTTAATTATATGATTGGTTTTGCTTCAGTACCAGGCATAGCCACCAAACATCTCTAATATAAAACACGAACAGAGCACACAGCACAAGGTTTCACATCAACGATGGGGATTCCATCAAAAAGACATGGGGAAAAAAAGCAGCATGATGTATTAGCAATCTCTTATGTTAAAATGAAGCAACACCATGAGAAAACCAATAGTAGTACAATGGTCCATTGGTGGTCCACCAAATGAACAGATCGTGTCACATTTGATGATGGATTCTCTAGCAGTCCTCTTCAACACAGATGGAACCTTAGCTTAAAAGGGGTTTAGAGGTTTAGACACAAATCAAGATCATAGCTCCTACAAGCCGGCCTCAATTGTATGGGGAGAGGGACGCACTTGTGTATCTCCCTATGTTATGTCTATGGGAATCTGAAATATATCCCATGCAATTCGCTGTGATCTGTGTATTGGAACTGCCATAGCAAAGATAGGGAGAACAGGGCTAGTGCAGCCCTATTACTGTTTTCTCTGCTAGCGTACGAGACACTATCCAAAAGAATTTGTTTAATGTCTAAAACCCCTTTAAAAGAGTTGTAACCACGAAAGACAATTATTCACAGAAAAGGTGATAAATGTATAACCCATGGGGTAACCTTGGGGCTGCAGGATAATTGGGACCCCGACACCATGGTTTAACTGTGCTCTGCTGCTTGCCTTCTAAGTCATGCGAGCGATATGGAATAGTCCCAAGTACAGCACTCAGCTTCCCCCAATCTGCTCCCATATACTTTTAATGGAGCAGCCTGGCACATGTTTGAAACACTGCTTTAATTCAAACCCTTCTTCTGCTGTGTAAGCAAGGCAACGAAGGAGAGGGTGTCCATGGATCTCGACTTACAACTGGGTGGGGGTCTCAGCAAGCAACCCTCAGCAATCATATGTTTAATCACCTATCCTATAGATAGGTCCATAAAGGTCTTTTCGTGGCAACAGATCCCTTTATAGAGGCATCTTCCATATAGTATTTATTGTATTAGGGTCAACATACAGCCAACATCTATCCGCTCAAATACCTATTACTCATGTTTAGACCATAGGTCTGTCATACACCAATCGTGCAACATGTAATAATGTGGCGTGCCAGTTATCGCCATCAAGAAAGCTTAGTAGACCTGTTCTATAATTGTATGAACAGGCCGCACTTCCGCTTATTCCAAAAAACCCTTTGGGCATGAAAAAAGCTTTTTTATGTGGCATCAAAGATTAGGGCGTTCTTGGGAATGTGGGTACCAGATTCTTAGAATTGGACACATTAATATTCTTTTGACGCCAAATCTATGCACAGAACATAGTTAGACACAAGCCAGACCAGGGAAAAGGGGGGAGCCTGAAGCCAGACTGTGGTATTGGCTCTACACTCCCTGTATGGTATGGACCCAGCAGAAAGCGCCAAGACCAGGTAAAGTGAGGTGGTGCCTAGAGCCTTTGGAGGACTACTTGTGGAAATTGGCTCTACACTGCCCTGTATGTATGAACCTGCTAGGAAAGAACAGTCAGACCGGGTAAAGGTGGTGCCGCTGACGCCAGAACTTGAGGTATTGGCTTTACACTGCCCTGTATGTAAGTGACCTGCCAGAAGAACAGCCAGACCAGAGTAAAGGTGGTGCCTGAGCCAAGAATGTGGTATTGGCCGCATAGCCCTGAATGTATGACCTCAGAAGAACAGACCATGGTAAAGGGTGGTGCTGGAGCTCGATTGTGGTATTGGCTCTACACTGCCCTGTATGTATGGACCTGCAGAAGGAACAGCCAGACCAGGGTTACGGTGGCAGTTGCCTGAGCCAGACTTTTGAGGTATTTAATCTCTACACTGCCTGTTTGAATGAACTGCCGAAGAAACAAGCCAGACCAGGGTAATAGGTGGTGCCTGGGAAAGCCAGACTGTGGTATTGCTCTACACTGCCTGTATGTAATGAACCTTGCAGAAGAACAGCCAGACCAGGGTAAAGGTTGGTGCATGAGTACGTAGACCGTTGTGGTATTGGAGCACTAACACTGCCCTGTTGTATACACCTGCAGGACGAAGATAGCCTTAACCAGGGTAAGTGTGATGCCTGGAGACCAGACTTGTGTATTGGCTCTACACTAGCCCTGTATGTATGACCTGCATAAGTAACAGCCCGACCAGAGTTATAAAGGAGGTGCCTGGAGGCCAGACATGTGGTAATGGCTCTACAACAATGACCTTAATGTAATGACCTGCATAAGAGTCAGTCCGACCAGGTTAACAGGTGGTGCAGAGCCAGAACTTGGGATAATGGTGACTCTACACATGCACTGTATGTATGAGACCTGCCGATCGAACAGCCAGACCAGGGTAAAGGTGATGGTGCCTGAGCCAGACTTGTTGGTTATTTTGCTCTCACTACCTGCCCTGTAAGCATGACTGCAGAAGAACAGACCAGGGTAAAGGTGGTGCCTGAGCTAGACATGTGTTAATTTCTTCTACACATTCCTGTTTGTATTACCTGCAGAAGAACAGCACAGAACCAGAGGTAAAGGTGGGAGCCTGAGCCAGACTTTGAGTCTTGGCTTCTTCTGCCCTGTATGTATGACCTGCAGAAGAACAATCCAGGACCATTGTAAAGGTGGTTGCCGATCCAGACTTGTGGTATTGGCTCTTACAACTGTTGCTCTGTGTGTAATTACCTGCAGAAGAACAGCAGACCAGGGGTAATGGTGGTGCCTGAGCCAGACTGTGGTATTGGGCTCTACACTGCTGCCCCTGTCATGGTATGACCCCTGCAGAAGGAACAGCCAGACCGAGGTAAAGGTGGTGCCTGAGGCCGACTTGTGTGTATTGGGCTTCTACACTGCCCTGTATGTATGACAGCAAGAAGAACAGCCAGACCAGGTAAAAGAGGTGGAGCCTTGAGCCAGACTTTTGGTAATGTGCTTTACACTTGCGACTAGTAGTTATACCTGCATAAGAACATCCAGACCAGGGTAAATTGTGCCTGAGCCAGACTTGTGTATTGGCACTACACTGCCCTGGTATGTTATGACCTGCAGAAGAACAGCCTGACTAGGGTAAAGGGTGGTGCACCCAGTGCAATACATGTGGTATTCGCTCTATCAACTGCCCTGTATGTATGACATGCAGTAAGAACAGCCAACCAGGGTAAGAAGGTGGTGCGCCTGCTGAGCCAGACAGATGTGTTATGGCACTAGTCTGCCCTGTATGTATGGACTTGCAGAAAACAAGTTCATACATTCTGCCGCCATTCCTACACATAAAGTCATTTAGAATGGCAGGCAGGTCAGCGCCAAACGGTTCATATATGTCGACCCAATATGGTTCTTTAAGCAACGAATTGAGTAGTTGATAAGTCAACTAATTCCCCCCAAGCAATACAAATCCATTCAGATGCTATCAACACATTTCAACATTCCCAATTCAGCTGGTTGTTATTAGGAATCAGACGAACAAGCCAGTCGTCAATGCACCACTTACATATTATCCAATCTCCATTAAAGTTTATCAAAAAATTAAATAAGGCCGTTACACTGCCCAATAAAAAAACTTTAAAATTATACTCACCTTCCCCTGCACTACACTGGCTGTCCCTGTTCTGAAGAGACTGAAAGATAAACAGAAAGAGATTAGGAGAAGTTGACTATAATGTCTTTTTTATGATATTGGGCACCAGTATCTTATAATTTCTAATTTTTAGATAAGACTGGTGTTTGTCGCATCCAAGCTATTTCACAGAGTCACAGGCAGCTTCAGACTCATCTTCCAGATTGGGGCTGGGGGTTCTATAGCAGTGATAGCATACCAGCTCCCTATTTCCAGCTCTTCTTATTCACTAATATGAGTGCAGGAAGATGAATCTATAGTGCAGAGGGCTACAGACTATAAAGTAAATAATCAAAAGTAATATAATCTTTCTTTTTTTCTTAGAGATCAAAACACTCTGTTCTCAAACTGCCTGCCACCCTTGGTGAGCTAGCTCTCTGTCAAATCTGGAAATTAGAACAGGAGTGGAAACTTAGAGTGTCGCACTCACAGCAGATAAAGTTTCTTTTATCTCCTGACCAGGGCAAATAACAAGAGAACACTGGGCCACAAATATGTAAAACTGTCTTGGGTCTAGAGACATTCTTGTTGCCCTTAAAGCAAACAATCAGAGCAGAAATATAAAGCGGAACTTGCTCAACTCAAAGCTTAGACCTCAACAGTTATCATACATGTTCCCCCAATAGCTATTTTGAGAAAAAGTCTTGATTTAACATTCCCTACATTTGAATAAGCTAATCTTGAGTAGAGAAGTGCTCAAGATCACAAATCAATACCAATAAAATAGAAGCCCGCCCCTAACGTAGATGGAATTTTGAGGAGGTTTTTGAACTGAGGAATTGGCAGAATTTATAAATGGCCGCTCTGAGTTAGTACAAAACAGTAATGTAATCAATTTGACATAGTTACTATCATTATTGTATTTCATTCCATAAAAACTCTGTTCATAATCTAAACATATTACCTATAAAGTAAAAGAGTCCTATATTATAGTAAGTATTGGCTAGGTAGAGCTTGTCATTTTTTTATAGCTTTGTGGATTCTAATACTTCACAGAACAATTCTGGTTCCAAATATCCCCTTTTATTCCCCACAGAATGTCCTCAGGGTCCTGATATCCTGTGAGTCCTGATGTCAGTCATGGGGAGCCATTATGCTTGTAGGGACTGGTGTCGCTGCTTAACTGGAAGTTGCTAATTACTATCCATACCGGACGCGAGTTTGCTAAATTTAGAAGAGAGAGGGCGAGAGGCCTTAAGTGGGACACGGAAAAAGCGGGAGCGATACTTGAAAAATCAACTACAAACTGATGGGCAAGAACTCAACATGTGGCTCTACAAGCTCAAACTATAGCTCTCCCACGACAAGCAGCAGAAAGTAGTTTCAGAACAGCAGAGGCTTTGTACAAAGTAGTTTGTTTGCTGTATAAAGGTAGGATAGATTTATTCTGGAAAACCCTCTTGGTCCCGGATAATTCATATTTTTTCCCCTGAATGAGAAATGAACTCTTAATCAATGTGCAAAGCATAATATCAGGTATGGCCCTTGGATATACATGCTGTCCTGCTATGAACTCAGGTCATTGTCCTACAGTTCCATTATAGTGCTATGTTTTGGATCATTTAGTGGGGTTAATTTTTAGGAACATTCTCAAAGAAAGTTTATATAGCACATCAGATCTTACTTTTAGGTTCGGCAGTAATTTAAGTGGTAATCTCCACCATAAGACTATGATGACATATCGCCTAAGGATATGTCATCGAAAATCTGATCCAAGATAGTCCCACTCTGTGACCGCGACACTTCTCTCTGCAATTGGCCCTAAGGGTATGGTCCCCCACGGCACGGGTTGGCGGCAGGCTTCGTTTTAAGAGTGGTTTAGGTTGTTTTTGTAGACTGTCTGGAAAAACCCTGGCCGCACACGAGCACAACGGCTTCCATATTGGAAAACCCCGGTAATTGCCCACGGAATATGTGCAAGTCCAATGTAAGGGCTCATCGCGGAGAAAAGCCGTCCCCCGGCCGGGTGGACCGGCACACAAACTGGAAAATACCGTCGGATTGTATAAACTGACCGGTAAATTGTCCATTGGCCGTGTGAAACGTGGCCCCTACAGAGTATCAATCTCACTATGGAGAGCTGTTCCGCTTTATGCACAACTCTTCTATGGGAGAGTTTTGAGTACAGCTGACCATTCAGCATACCTTACTCAGAACTCCATAGAACAGAATGGAGAGTGTTGTGCACAAGATGAGCAGCTCTCCATTGTAGACCAAAGCTTTCAGGTGTCCAGTTCCAGAACATTTGGGGTCCCAGAGGTGGTACATTTACCTATCAGTGTTATAGATAGAAAAATGGTTAAGGTGAGAGAAACACTTGATATGCATCAATAGAGGCAGTAATTATGCAAAGTACCCCCAAATTGCTAGATTATGTTCATCAAAACTACTTTCATAAGCCATAGATACCCTATTTTTTCAGGTCTATAAGTTTCTGCCTTGCCTTTAATAGTAGGCAATATGCCATTTTGCTATATTGTAAATTTTTGCATAAGAGAAGAAGTACGGAGTAACTTTGTAATTAGATGTCATGAGCTTGAATCCATTCCAGGATATGTGATAAGGATCATAGCTTACAAGCTAGTAACACTTTACGCACACACTTTCCATTCTGGTTGTATGGGAGTTTTGGTACAGGCTGGAATGGAGATGTGCACAGAGTGAGCAGGCAGTCTCTCCATTGTGAGGCCTAAGCCTGTATCCCGAGACATATGGCGGTCCCAGAGGTGGACCCACGCACCAGATCAACTTTGATGGGGCATATCCTTAAGAATGCCCAAAGATACCTAAATCAGAGTCATGTTGGAAGTGTAATGTTAGGGAAAAATACCCCTATTAAAGTTTCAGAAATGACACATTTTTATACATTCTTTTTAATGTCTCAGATGATTTTATATTTTTAGCAGTGCCCATAATCATCAGCTGTAATAACAAATACTGATCAGTCGCTTTGGATCTGGGAAGGTGGCTATATAAGCACAATGGGTTCTCTACTTATCAAAACTTTCAACGACAGGTTTTGAGGACGCCGAATTCATGGCCCTCCAAATCAGTGGCCATATGGAGCGTACAACACAGCACTCGAGGCTGCTGATTTTACACTAACCTTATCAAGCACGTAGTGGCCTCGCCAGAAAATAATGAGCCTTCAATTCATTGGCACAGGTGTTGCAGTATGAACTCCCCCATAAGACTAAACACGTCTTTTCCTGCTATACAACTAATGAGAAGCCAACTTTTCATTTTCAAGAGAAATTATAAAGAAATAAAAGCTGCAACTCTGGCTGCTATGAACTCTGGTTGGTGCTATAGGCAATAAAGACAGTCTTACTTTTGACATTTCTGATAAATAAGTGTCCCACTGTGGTATTATTACCAGCAGACCGAGGCACAATGAAAAAGGAAGTTCCTGGTTTGGAAAAAAGAGAATTAACCTAAGGCCCCATTCACATCATCTTTTACCAGCCACCATTTATAATATTCACTGGGATAAACTGAAAAAATGGATACAACATTGGGTTGTAACAGGGCCATAGAGATCTGTAGGCCAACAAAGTATTGATTTGGAGACCATGGATACCACAGTGTGGCTTGTATGGTATGCCAAAGATATTCTGTAGGGCAAACAATAGATCTGATTGGACCATGGATACCACGAGCGGGACTGTAATGTGGCCATAGAGATCTGTAGGCCTAACATAGTTACTGATTCTGGACCAAGGATATCCACAGTGGAGACTGTAATGTGACCCAAGCAGATCTGTAGGCCTAACATAGACTGATTGGACCATTGGATACCACAGTGGAGCTTGTAATGTGACCATAGAGATCTGAGACCCAAACATAGGTCCTGATTGGACCATGGAACCACAGCAGGGCTGTAAACTGCCCACTAGGGATCTGGTAGGCCAAACATAGTCTTATTGTGACCATGGATACCACAGCAGGGCAGTTATGGTGTACTCCATAAGATCTGTAATGCCTAACATAGTCTGAAATCGGCACCATCAATACCACAGCTAGCTTGTAATCTGGCCATAGGGATCTGTAGGCCAAACAAATTCCTGATTGGACCATGGATACCCACAGCGGGACTGTAAAGTGGCCATAGAGTCTGTAGGCCTAACATAGTCTGATTGGACCATGGATACACAGTGTAGCTGTAATGTGACCATAGAGATCTGTACCTAACAAAGTCCTGATTGGACCATGGATATACCACAACAAAAGGTCTGTAATGTGGCCATAGGGACTTTATGCCCTAACTTAGTCCTGATTGGACCATGGGATACCACAGCAGGTCTTGTAATCTGGCCAATGGATCTGTAGGCCATACATAGACCTGATTGGACCCATGGATACCACAGCGGGGCTGGTTAATTAGGCCAAAGAGTATCTGTAGGCCAAACGATAGTCCCTTATTTGGACCATGATAACCACAGCAGGGCTGGAACTGGCCATAGGATCTGCTAGCCAAACATAGTCTGATAGGACCAGGGATACCACAGGCAGGGCTTGGTAAATGTGCTTAAGGTCTTAGGGTAGCCATACAGCAGCGGAAAGTCCTATTTGGACCCATGGATACCACACAGGCTGTAATGTGGCCCATAGGGATCAGTAGCCAAACATAGTCGATTACCATGGATAGCACAGCCGGGCTGTAATATGCCCCATAGATGATCGTAGTCCAAACAAAGTCTGAAAGACCACAGATACCACAGTGGGTCAGAAATGGGGCCATAGAAAATCTTGTAGGCAATATCATAGTCCTGAATTGGACTAAATTGCCCTATTTATCAATGTATACGCCTATGATAACATCTAACCGATATACTCCCAACACGATCAAGAAATGTAAATAAAAATGACCGGATAAGTACAGTTGACAATTTCCTAGTTTTCCTCAGCTCTTTTCTTATACCTTTTCTGATAAACATCTTTTCTTGTTTCAGGCGCACAATCCCATTATAACAAAAGGCGCAAACTTAACCTTCACCAACATAACAAATCGTGGGAACCCAGAGTGATCTCAGTGACGAAGACGACATTTCGTATATACAGGACGAGAAGCCACTGCTGCTGTGAAGTCTTACACTTGCCCCTGCTGCTTATGGAGCAAGTGCCACTGCCCATGGCCCTCAGCGCCACCATTCTAAGAAAAAAATGAAAAACCCTAAAATTATGATGTACATATGGGCTTTGCCTGGATCTGTTACACCTCTGAAACAGATTTTGACTGTGTCCAAGCTGACACATTTAACGTCTTAGAGCAGCTTGAAACTTGAAGACCAATTTATTTTGCTCCAACCACGAACAGAAGCTTAAAATTCCTTTACTACAAAAATGCCTACACAGGTATCTCAGGAATGCCAACCTCACCCCCAGCACACGTCGGAACAACCCCCTCGCCAAACAGGACGGAAAACTTGTTTTCCGCTACACACCCATAGGACATCATCAATATTCTAAAAATGGGATGAGACTGTATTCTACATTTCTATTCATTAGATTCCCTTAATTGGCAGACAGTTTTATCTTGAAAGTATTCATTAACGGATTTTAGATAGATCTAGATCACTATGACTTAAGGTAGATTCACTGTGTAATAGAGAAACCCATTGATATCAGCAATAGAGCAGTATTAGCAGGTTACCTCCCTCCCAAAATCAAAATTTTTGTCCATCAGACTTACTTTTTATAAGCCACAATATAACCCAATTATACAGTGTTGCCAGGTCTAGTCAGTTCTGCCTTAGGCTTTAAATAGCAAAGGCCATTATGCCATGATTTAATAAATCTTGCATATAGATAAGTACCTACGAAGTATATGTTTTTGAAAAAAAAAAGTTTGCATGAGCTTTTGGTGATAAAGGAACATAGCTAACAAGCCAAAGGCAAACATGAACTGTCACCTTTACGGTCCATGTGATCTTTATGAAGATTGGTTGGGCCCCCACTTTTAGAATAGAGCCTCCCAAAGGGGTTTATATGATATGCTGAACTATCTAAGAGCATATGTGTTCAAGGGAGAGAAGCCTGAGCTCTGTTAAAAATAGGGTTATTGAAATAGTGGAGTAGAAGCTGAGCTCGCTGATAAAGTAGTTTATATGTAGACCAGGAGAGGAGCCTGAGCTCTTTGATATATAGTGTAATATCATAGAGGAGAAAGGCAAGCTCTGTGATATATAGGGTTATATATGATAGAGGAGAAAGCTGAGCTCTGTATATATAGGGTTTTTATATGATAGTGAGAGCTGAGCTCTGTGATATATAGAGTTATATGAAAGCAGGAGAAGAAGCTGCGCTTCTGTGATAAATAGGGTTATATGATAGTGGAAGAAGCCTACAGCTCTGTGATATATTAGGGTTACTATGATAGAGGTGAGACAAGCTAGAGCTCTGTGATATATAGGGTTACATGATAGAGGTAGAAGTCTGAAGCTTCTGTGATATATAGGCTATAGTTATAAGTGGAGAGAAAGCTAGCTCTGTGATATATAGGGTTATAAGATAGAGGAGAGGAAGCTGAGCTCTGTGATATAAAGGTTACATGATAGAGGCGAGAAGCTGAGCTCTGTGGATATATAGGGTTTTTATATATAGTGGAGAAAGCTGAGCTCTGTGGGATATATGGGTTATATGATAGAGTATAGGAGCTTAGCTCTTGATATATAAGGGTTAAATGAATAGGAGAGAAGCTGCTCCTGTGTATATATAGGGTTATAAGAATAGAATGAGAGGAGAGAAGCTGAGCTACTGTGATACATAGGTGGTTATATAATAGAGAGGTAAGAAGCTTTGTGATATATAGGGTAATATTATAGAGTGAGGAGGAGCTGAGCTCTGTGATATATAGAGTTATATGATAGAGGATAAAGAAGTTGAGCTCTGTGATATATAGGTGTTATATGGATAGTAATTAGAGGAGCTAGAACTCTGTGATATCTAGATTATAATGATAAGGAAGAAGCTGACTATGTGATAATAGCAACAGAAGCTCAGCTCCACTCCTCTATCATATTAACCCTATATATCACAAATCTCAGCTTCTCTCCTCTATCATATAACCCTATATATCCGGAGCCTGGCTATCTCTCCCTCTCTCACATCCTGCACTCAGATAGGGCAGCATAAACTACCTGACAGGTTCCCTCTAAAGTTTATGCACTGTACCAGTTATAGTTCAAAGCAAGATTTTGAGGTGTAAAAGATAATGAACAACTTAAGCTTTGGTGAAACATCACTCATGTTTTTTTTGTGCATAAGAAAACTGTATTTTACTGTAAATCAGACGCTCCTATGCTTTTGGCAGACTAGTTTGCGCAGGAAAGTAACGCGTGACTGTAGTCCCTTCTTTGCTTAAACTGCCACCTAATGGACAATTTATAAAATTGCAGATGTGCTACTAAGTTTTCGATCGCAGATCGATTCCCCATGGAAGATTTGCAACAGGGTTACCTGTGACCATCAAAATGTGCTGTATTTCCATTAAGTGCGGATACTTCCTGTTGGATTGCAGGAGTCCACTACATGCGCTATACAGAGCGTCAGTCTGTTTAGTCTGCAATGTAGTGGATTGGGGTATGAGGTTATAATCATTCTAAGAGGATCATTACATGGTCACGTCCTCTGAATTACAGCATCTCCTTGAAAATATCTCAATGGTTATAGCTGCCCCCATGGAATAGCCCCAACAACCACTATTACAAATAGGCACCCCCGACTCATGTTGAATAGTCTAAAGTTCTGAAAGGGATTCCATCAAATGATATGTTCACACGTGGCAGGTTTGTTGCAGTTTTTTTTGCACTTGTCCTATCAGAGCATCCATCAAACTTGCGGCTCCTCCGCTTGTTGGGAAACTACAACTCCCATCATGTTGCCACAGTATAGGATTATATAAATGTATGATTGAGAGTTGTAGTTTCCCAACAAGCTGATGGCCTAGCAGTTTGATGATGCCTCGGCCCTATAGTGGTATACACAAAAAAAATCTTTGTACCTGCTACATTCACATAGGTGGAACTGATAGTCTCCAAATTAATGCAACAATATTGCTGCGTGTGCATTTTTGACCCTGAGTGCTGCTTTTCCACAAGGCGCATGTTTTCTGGTGCAGTTTATTAACTGCGCTCTTTCCGATTAAACTGCCTATATTGACAGCAAACCCAGTCTTTCACTTCTCCTAAACTGTTTTGGAAAGTGATGCATCAATTAGTGAGTGTTAATCCACAAGACTTCACACACAGTAATCTATTACTTACTTTGAAACACCTTTCTGAACAATTAGATACAACCGAAAGAAGCTGCTTGCTAATAAAGGCCAGATTAATTGGAGCGCAGTTAAAACTGCACCAAAGCTGCGCTGTGTGAAAGCACCTCAAGGCACTGTTCCCATCTGTGTCGAAGGTTCAGTTCTGAGTCTCCATTGTAGAGGTAGAACAGGACCCGTTGTACAATGGATGGGCACCTAACAGACCCATTGCCTAAAATGGGGTCTGTCGTGTTTCCACCATGGTGTCCATCGATTTACCAGAATTTTTTTTTATTACATCAGAACTTGCAACAAAGGATTCGAAATAAAACCGTCTACACAGTGTGAAGTAGTCTTAAAGGCGAATGTGTCATCCAAAAATGAGTCCATCATGTTTAAGTCCCATTTTTTTTTTAAACACATTTTTAGGAATTTTTATTTTTTTCTTATCACGTTCATCAACAATATTTTTTAATAATTCTTGAGTCTTTGCAGTTTCACATTGACCTCTAGGCCTGTTGGCACTGCTTTTAACAGCAGTCAAGAGATGCATTACAGTAGCGATCATGCACATAGGAGACTAAGACTGACCTCACTCACATTGACTTCTATAGGAGAGTTTTCTAGTTCATGCTCTGTGACCTGGAAGAAGCCCTGTAAGGAGTGTGAAAGGGGTGTGAACTGTGACTACTCCCCTCTTGTACCTGGTGGGATCCCTTGTATTATCTATTATCACAACACTGGTGTCCTCCTTTTCAGTTTGCCCCTCTTTGTGCTGATAAATGAGTCCCGACAGACTGAGAATCTCTCTCTACAGAACAGGAAGTGTCCAGACTATTATTAGGCCTTTATTGGAGCCAAAGTAAAAACTGCAGGACTTAAGAATTAATAAAAAATATGAAAGTGATATGGAAAAATTTGTAAAAAAAATAAAACCTAAAATTCTAAAAAAATGTGATGAACGTTAAAATTTTGAGTTAAAACAATAATCATTTCTTATGACAAATTCCCCTTAAGGTATGTTCACACAGCGTGTTGGATTCCATTTTTTAGATGCGTGGTTTTGGATCTGTGTTTCGGACCCAAACACGCATTTAACAATGTGCAGTGTGATTTACATTAGTTTCAATGTAAAACACGCATCGGAGTTCAGACGAGTGATCACTGATGCGTCTTTTGGATCCGTTCAAAGAAATGTCATGTCTCATGTCTTTATCCGAAAGACCAGCACGCCCCTGTTTAAAAGCTAGAGAGGGGGGCGTTTTTGCGCAGGCCAAACACCGTGGTATCACTTTGTGTACGAGTGTTGGATGCATGTTTACACGCAGCGCTTTTTGAATATGTTTTTTTCGTGTCCGATAGTGAAACTTTTCCTAAACACAAATGTATTTGAGTCATATTACATATGTGGTGAAGTGCACATTTTATGGACCAAAATCCAAGACAAAAAAAAAGCCTTAATAATGTCCCACTGTTCTCTATAGAAAAACTATTGGGGCGCATGGTGGGTTTCTCTACGTGTTGTTTGATGCGTTACGCGACGTGTGACAAAAAATGTAAGTGTTATGACCAAATCCGATGCTTAAACACTTAATGGAAAATGAATGTGTGATCCACAAAAAAAAGGCACCCGAATTTAACATTGTAATATGTTATTTGATGCCAAATGGATATGGTTTTTTTTTTTCGTTTAACTGAAATGTTATTAAATTTTTGAAAAAGTAAAAGGTTAAATTACACATAACCATTTTAAATACTAAAACCGTCGATTAACTTGAGACTTACAATGGTATAAATTACATAAATAACAAAAAGAAAAAAAATCATACAAATGTTATGCTGACACCACAACACCACTTAAAATACTTAAAATATGAAAGAAAAAGACAAGAGAGAACACTAGACAAAACACAAGAGGGTGTAACAAAAAAAAGGGGGGAGAGCGAAAGATTGATGTTTAAAGGAGTTGTCTCACTACATTTGCCTTCATCTCATCACAGACCCTGTTTTCCCCATGGATTCCATTTTAAATTTCAGGGGTGTGCTAACTGGCTTCCATAAGGCTGCAGTAGATCCCAGGTCAGTAGCTATAGCAACCCTGTACTGACAGCTCTATCATGAGAGATTAAACAGTGTCTGTAGCCTAAAAGCGACCTGAGGAGCTGCTGCAGCCCATACTAGGAAGGATATCTAGTGAATAATAGGACACTGTTTATATGGACACATAATGCAGAAGTGACTTGTTTATTTCAAGATCTTTTAAATAAAAAGCAATCCAATGGTAGTGAACAACCCCCTTTAACGTGGATAAAAATACCTAGAAAAAAGCTTCTCAAAGAAAAAAAAAAACTGAAAATACAGCACAATTAAGATACACACTTCATCTTTTTTCTTGAATTTACATATGTATTTTTTCAGTGGGTGAGGAACTAAACTTAAAGGGGATTTCACCCCACCAAGAACAATTTTTTTTTTATTAATTGAGGAAAAGATAAAGGAAGTCCATTACTATATATATTGTGATTTTGATTTTGCTTTGTTCCAGAGATAAAGATTTTATCTGCTTCTAGTGTACACAAGTTACTTTAGGTGCTCTCTCATGCTTGAATTGCAAGGTCCTCTCATCCCTCTCTCCCTCTGTCCGAGGCCAATTTTCATTATCCCTTATCACTGTACTCCGTGTGGTAACTATGTAATGTATGTCTACACCCCCTCGAATTAACAGCGCCCTGGAATCAATGGCCTTTAAAATAAATAATAATAATAATAAATTGCGCCATCAGCAGTGACTACAGTGAAATCACTGCTTGCTAGAGTGTCATACAGGAGTTTTTGTTTACCTAAGTTAATGACAAGGTTTTTTTTAAAAAATCATTTGAGCTTTGTAGCTCTGTGCACTACAGATTATACACCTCCAACAGTCATGTCACTCTAACAGGAATAGCTAGAAACAGCAGAACGGATGGCCCAATCACTGCTATAGAACTACTCATAGCCGCGCCAGGAAATGTGAGTCTGAAGCTGCCTGTGAAACAGCATGGTGAGAAAACCTCTTTTAATCTGTGTCCAAAACTGCAGCAAAATGATAGAAGGCCTTGAATTTCTGCTATTGATCTGCAATGGATTTTTAAGACTGAAAAATCTGTTGCGTGAATGGGGCATTACGGCGTTGGTCAGGTCTGTCATGCTGCTGCTAAGGGGCCAATAGGGATTATAGGGGCTCATCTTCATATAGTCATGCTATAGTTCATATTCAGTGGTACTTCAGAGTCTATCCCACAGGTGTCAAACTGCCGGCCCTCCAGCTGTTGGGAAACTACAACTCCCATCATGCATTTGTATAATCTATAACAGTGGGCCTGATGGGAGTTGTAGTCTCCCAACAGCTGGAGGGCCAGCAGTTTGACACCCCTGCCCTATCCATGGATATAACATAACTGCAAATAGCACTGCTCAGTTATGATATCTTAGGATGGGTCCACACATGTCTGGCACTCTCCATAGTGAGATCAGAAACTGCCGCATGTATCGTGTTCAATCTGTTGCAGCCACGCTTTATGGCAACTAGAAGCCTGCCACCTATAATTTTAGGGCTTTACATAGGCAAAGCATCTGGATCCCCCACTCATTACCAGTTCCTATCTTGCACCATATCACCGGGTCCCTTTTTTATATTTGATCAGAGCCTCTGATAGGCAGAGCCATCTTAAAAGCATTATGGGCCCCTGGGCATAACATTGCAGTGGGCCCTGCCCAAAAACATGACATCACACCTGTGGCCATGCCTCTTACCAGCCCCAAAGGACGCCCATATCACACCGCCTATGTCGGGACCTAATTTCTGACACCTTTGAGAGCGTCTGCACCAAAAAAGACTTAACTAGCAGGGAAGAGCCGACGGCTTTGTTATCCTGCTCCACCATAGTTTCTTTAAAGGGGATTTGCCAGGACGCACGTTTCTTTACTCCTATATCACAACAGGAGCAATGATCAACAAATCACCGCTGATCATTAAGCTGCAGGGCTGAGAGGGAGGCGGACACTGAGCAGAGAGTAGGAAGAAGGACAGCGCATCTCAAAACTTAAGTGAAATAATAAACAGTACACAGTGGTTCTCATTACCAGCAAGACACAGCCTCATAGACTGCACTTCTTAACCCGGTGCCTTAAAAACTCCATTATTTTGCCTGTGTATCAGATAAGGAAGTGTTTCAACACTCAAGTGCGGCCGTGTCAGCTCCTCAGGTCGTGTTAGTGAAGCTTGAGGTAACTAAGGGTGAATTGAGAGACATGCTGTTAGCTCACAGAGTCTTCAGCCATTTTGTAAATCACATATAGGTTTAAAAAAAGTGATTCAATACACCATTTTTTGGAGGTGCCCACGTCAACAGTTGTACATGGTGGCAAAACCCATTTAACTTGTGCAGCATCCTAGGAGAATAGAAAAGAGAGCTAGAATAACAACCGCTCCCCAGAAGCATCCAATGAGCACATACCTAGGGCCTCTAATGTTAAGGTTGTCCCCACGGGCCATCGTGCCAAGTGTGGCTCAGTGGAAAAGGATTGACCCTGCTGAAGAGCTGAAAGCGGGCTGGGTGCCAATTACTTCCCGTGCAAGGCACTTGGGAAAAATCATCATTTGATGCCTTGGATGGATCGGGGTGTCAGCAAGTGGACGTTAGCGTACCCGATGATTCTATCCTTTATGGGGCCTGGTTTCAGCTAATTGATTTGTCGCTCCACAGGTTTGCCCACATACAATATGTTTTCTTTACACTTTGACACAAAACAGGGCTAACCTGCTTCATCAGCGTCACTCCTGCCTGAAGCAAAGCCGAGAAGGAGAATCCAACTCTAGGAACGACAACTTCTTTTTCTTTTATGCCCAATAGATAAGGGTTTTGTGCACCATTGTAATGGTTGACATGGGATCCTCCATAATGGTGATTTAATCACGTTTTCTGAATATAATTGTTAACAAAAAGTTAGCCTCTGAAGCTACAAGCATTCTCTCAGTCCCCCTCTAGTTTACCTGAATGTTTGCAATTAGTTCATCTCTGTATCTCTCGCAGCTGACAGAGCTATTCTAGGCCCCTGCGCATTGCGTGAAACACTCTATATCTGATGACAGGGAACATGAAAAGAGCTTGGCAAGCGGCTGTGGAGAAGAGTGCAGGTAAATGAGTCTGTCTGCTGTATGGATAATCCACACTGTTTGTAAAGTTAACATTTTGAGCTTAAGTTTTGAGACCTCCCTTATTCCTCACCAATGCTCACCCCCCACCCCAGCCCTCTCACTCTTCCCCCTGCAAGTGTTCATGACTCATCAAGCATGATGGTTATACTTCTACTCTATGCAGATATAGGAGGTAAGATAACATCACTCCTGCCAAAAACCCCTTTAAAATCCATAATGTGGAAAATTCCCACAGTGCAAACTGGCCAATTAAATGAATGGGAGTTCGTTTGCACAAGGATTTTAACCTGGAATCCGACATGGAATCCGTGTCAAATTCCATATTAAAATCATAGCTTTAGGGCATGTCCCCACGGCACTGGTTATCGCAGAGCTTTTGCAGCACTCGTTCTGGGATAAAACCCGGACCGCCACACGCGCATACGAAGCAGACCTCCTGATGGAAAACCCGTGCAAGCAGTCCCGCACGGTATTTCTGAACGGATATGTCATCGTCAATGCTAAGGGGAGGGCTTTTCTCTAGCAACATTGCAGAAGAAAAAGTCTGCCCCCTCCCTCCCACGGCCGTGTGCACGCCACAGAAAGCTGTCAAATACCGGTCGGATAAACCGACCAGTATGTGCCCTCTGCCGAAGGGACATGCCCTTAGACCACTATGCCATTTAGTCTACTGCAAATAAAATACAAAACCTTCACAACTGCAAAAACTGCAGAACAATAAATCATGTAGCAATAGGGTAAATCTTACACGTATTAAAGGGGTTATCCCATCTAGTTGATTCATCGAGCCTGCTCCTTCACAACAGCTTTGGTCCCTCCCACTCCTTTTCAGGCTGGGTGGATCTAACACTGGTGACTGATCTTTTAGCTGTGCTATTCCTAGCCGAGCCTGTTAGAGGGACAATAGTGGTGGAGGTGCTGTAACAGCAGGGCACAAGCCTACAGAGCTTTAGAGGGTTAACATTTGTCAGTAAAAAAAGATAAAACAAGCCCCTGTGCTGCTAATAAGACACAGCAGGGAGTGACATCCTGGCCAGGGCTGCTAAAACAGAGAGAGGTAGTCAGTAACCTAGGAAACCTTCAGGAAACCTTCAGTAAACAAGCAAGAGATAAGAACTGCTCTAACTCTGAAAGGAAACAAAATTAGAACAGCAATTGTGTTCTGTAAATAATGTCCTGATTTACTGAGTTCGACTTACACGGTTTAAGAATCAACTAGTGATCATGAAACAAAAAAACAAAAAACCCATATTTGAGGTTAAATGAGTAAAGAGGTTCTAAAGCAGGGGAAAAAGTTGAGTACGTTGATTTCCAGCATCCCCCTCGTAAAACTGGAAATCCTTAATATTCACATGTTCAAATATCCGCGATCGTCCCATGGCGTATCTACAGGGGTGCAGCGGTAAGCAGTCGCTAACACCGGGCCCAGGCAGCCTGAGGGGGCCAAAAAATCTCTCCTGCCACATAAGAAGATTCCATGCATTGTAAATGGTGCAAGAGTAAAACTGAGGGGGTCCCACCATTAAACTTTTCGTCACCAGGGCCCAAGATGCTTGAAGTTACCCTCTAGTGACTTTCCCATCATACTACTCAATTTCAAAAATTCACCAAAAATCCTTCTACCCAACTTTTTCGATCACTCTCTGTCGTGTCGAGGGCATTGACCACTGTTGAATGAAAATCTCTGTCCTGGGTGGATAGCCTTACTTCAAAACCCACATAAAATGCCCTGAGATCTTGGAAAGATACCAAAACATGGAATTGGCAATCCGTCCTGAGATTCCCTGGCATTCTGAATAGTACTTGGTTAACTGCAGGATGTAGCATCACTATATATTCAATCCCCAATGATTATCTCTTTTAGTTATTTGTCGATTATATGGTTTTTGTGATACATATACCTAATTAACTGTAGAAATTGAAGCCATTTTATCGGTTCAAGCTATAAGCATTTTATTAATACACTTTTTTTATGTTTGAAAACACAATTCTACTTGCCAAACTACAGGAGCGTAATGGAGCTAAATTCTCCCCTTCATTTGCAATAATTTACATGCCATGGTAAACATTAGATACATAATTAGTACTGTTGAAAAAGACAAGGTGTCCAATCAATTCAACCAATGAATGACGCAAAAAGTGGTTTGAAGGGCGGGAGACAATGAAATTTTAAGCCCAGCACTACCACTTGTGAATGCCTGAAACCCATAAGGCAAGAGACCGATCTGCTCCAGTGGAGACCCATCTCTGACCCAAGCCAGCCACCCAGCCAGACCCAAATTTTTACATGGCTACATAAGCCTTAAAGTTCATTAGTTTCAGGTAGTTAACTAAGCCTTATCTTGAAACGCTCTACCCGTTCCTGCTGTGTGACCCACGCCTCCTCATGCAGCTATTCCACAGTATCCACAGGTTCTTATTGTGAAGAACCCATTTCATCCTCTGGAGCATGACTCCTTTTTTTTATCTCCAGACTGAAGGGAATGTCCCCCATGTTCATCTAGGGGGCTTTTACATGAAATAATTTTTCCCCATACATTGGTGGGAGTCACATTATATTTTCCATCAGGATAACCCATTTTTCTCTGATATTATCTGGTATGGCCGCTACCTTGACGACATTTTAATCATTTGGGGGATAAATTGTGACAGCCCTGTCATATTTTAATTATTATTTTCCCAAAAATTATTTTATCTGTCATTTACTTTCTCTTACCAGTCACATTTTATGTCTTATTTGGATCTGATGCAGATTGGTGATGCCACCAATGTATAGTAACCAATACAGAAAAGATACAGCGGGTGATATGACCCTGCACGCTCAATGCCACCCATTACATACAATTAGGGCGGTTCCTTGGGGGGGAACAGATTAGATTAAAATGTAACTGTTCTGATAAAAAGAACTTTGAACAAGAATTGGAGATTCTGACTGCGCTGTGCATCAAGTAAAATAGCTAAAATAAATAGGAAGGATCTTCTGGCTCCAAAAAATAAAATAAAATCAACAGACTATTGGTTTTTATACATCCTTTTCTATGGAATTTAAAGAAATAGACCCTAATATTTTTACACATGAACCACTTTGCCGTTTTTTGTTTTAATAATACAGTATATCATCAAATGCTAGCACAAGGATATAAATGTGTATCCAGGAAAGCTTCAATACTAGGCAATATATTGTCACCTTCATTGCTACCTGTCTCTAATACATCAAAATCTACTTGCCTGAACTACCCGGGTTGTTACAAATGAGCTTCCTCCAGGTGTATATGTTGCAGATTCATGACTGTCAAAATAATTTATTTCAGTGACTACAAATACTACATTGGAAACATAATTGGTAACTAATAACTGGGTATCGTAGGTATATCTGATTTACTTGCACCATATAAATAAACTAAAATATGCGTGGGAAAGCAACAGTCAATGTGGTTTTGCCACTAATTAAAATTGACGTGGGAAGCTTGCAATTGAAATAAAAATTTTCACCATTTATCATTATCAAAAATTATTTTGTTTTAGCTGCTCCCTTAGTGATCCATTGTTTACAGTATCGTCTCCAGCGGATACGACCCAGGGCAGAGAGCGCCTCAGTCCTGTCGCACATCTCTAGGAGCCAGACATCAACCATCGTCTTCTCAGGCAGCTACTTGTTTCATACCGCAGGTGCTGTCATTCTAACTCCCGTCGTCTGGACTCCTTAGTAATTAGCAAACGGATGCAAATAAATAAAAAAGAAACCGTCAGTGAGGATCCTGCACATTTGATAAAGGAGAAACAAATCCACAGGTTTATATTTCCCCTGAGCAAGGATTTTGAACTATTGCATCCGCCTATGCCTAGTGAGGCAAAACACTTTTCTCTGAGCCTACATTGTAGCGCTACTACATTTCTACACATAAACAGACCTTTCTTTGACTACAGAGAGGAAAGGCATGTTATGTCATTCCTGCCTGGGTCACATGATCTGCAAATTCAAACAAATCAACACATGCCCCCCTTCTGAGCACAAATCACGCTTGAAGAGCTGGAATACAAGGAGAGTATAAATGAGATCGTAGGCAAATCCAAGGTCAGGAGTACAGTTGCATCTTTTTCTGGATTACAATGTACACAAGCAGTCCCCCGGGTTATGAAACTAGGATAGGGACGATAGGTTGTTCTTAAAGGTTAAATTTATACTGTAAGTTCGGATTTTTACTCCACGGTATATTTTTTTTCCAATCAACGCTGTTTATTACAATTATATTGGAGCAAAATACAAACAGACAATGCAGTGAATATTCGGTGAAATATACAAATCAGCAAACTTGTTACAAAAAGAGAATTCCAACAGAAGTGTCAAAAAAAGTGCGACACCAATCCACAAAAGGGGAGGTGTAACAGAGAGGTGCGATAGTTATCTCCAATATCCATGGCAAAGGAGCCTGACAAGGAGCAGCATAATTATAACACGATAGCAAACTACAATAAGAGTTAAACTAGGGTAGAAAAATACCTGATTTATAATTCTAATGAAGATAATAACTATATTACACTGGCCTCAGCATTAAGGGACTTTAACGGTCCGCGTGCAATGTAAGCACAATACATGTGTTACGGCCATCAGAACAAACCAACAGGACAATAAAATACAACTCTCGCTATCACTCATCATTCTCCCCACAACAGAAGGAGGGAAGGGGGGGGTCTGGAAAGTGATGGAGAGGGGCAGGAAAAAGTGTGTGTGTGAGGGTGACTGTGGGGGAGGGGGGGGGGGGCGGGTGGGGGGGGGACGTGGGGCAGGGGGGGGTAAATGATGGGTCCCGTGAACACAGTATCATTCGGTGTGCCTGCTGTACTGAGTGTACGAGGGGTGGAAGGCAGAGGATTTTCTAATTGAAGCCAGGCAGCTCATGTTCTTAGCCAATAACCGGGCTGATCTTCGTGTTGGCGCTAAAGCTCTTCCATATGGGTAAACATGGGAGACTATCCTGAACCAATCTTCGAATAGAGGTGGATCTGGTGATTTTCAACGCCAGGAACATAACTGTTTTCTTCACCGCTGCCTAAAAGCAATAGAATACAGCCTAAGGAGGGTTTATTTTTTATAAATAAAGGCCCCCTAGGTCAAACATGAACAGAAGAGGCCGCAATCCCAGGGGTTTTTCGGGATAAACCGACCCAAGATAAATTAAGAATCTCATATATCTCTGTCCAAAAAAAGTCTACAGAGAGGGGCATTCCACCATATATGGAGCATCGGTTCCTCTCGAGTTCCACAGCGCAACAGGCCTCAGAACGCTGTGGATACCACATTATGAAGTAAATAGAGAGAATCCGTACCAATCGTAGATATAACTTGAAACCTCTCTCCTGAGCCATATTCGTCGCTACACGCAGCTTTATGGGAAAGATTAAAACATTTGTCTGCCACTGTGTAGAAGAGACACTGCTTTCCCATAATCCCTTCTCCCAGCAGCCACAATAGAGGGAGCCACTAACGTTGCTAATAGAAAGTTCTGTTGATAGATTATGGAAAGTAGTGTCGGGAGGCGACAGAGCTCAGTCACTCGACACACAATCTGCTCAAACTTTTGGTGAGGGGACCTTTGGCGTTAAAGTTTCTTTCCCAAGGAGATAAAAATGTTTTCAATTGACATATTGAAAAGCAGAGGAAGCTTGAGCAGTAGATCCAATAGCAGCCCTGAGAGTGGGAGTAACTGACCCCCCGCCACACCCCTGTGTGAGACGGCAAAGGAGCTAGCTTTGGAACTTTCCCGACAAGAAGGGACGACGTACATCACATTCCCGGTGGAAAGGCAGGTTGTACCGAGAGGGCAGGAGGGGTCCCATCTATCGGATTAAAATTTGTACGTTTTTGCGTTGTGATCAACACCTGAGGCCAAGGTTATTATTTTGACCGTGTAAGAGAAAATGAATATTGTCCCTAGCGCAAGGTCCAGACCCAGGGGACGATGCAAGAAACCAAGGGGGATGTATCCACGCGCGATGCGTTTAACACAGAATCTTTTTAATCATCCCGACAACCACCAAATCCAGCAGACCGGGAGTATGCCGAGGCCAAAAAATAGTTTTCCTGCAGTCCGGCAGTCACCTAGCCCACCTAGAGTCTTTGTCTGGTACAGCGGAACACAGTATAATTTATTTACTGTTACAACTGCAAAAAAAAAGTGTTTTTTTTATTTCTTGGATAGCACAAAGACACGGGTTTTTTTTTAATTTCCCTTTTGGTCTCGTGAACACCCCCGTTACTAGAAGATTTCAACCTGACTTTCTTCTCTCAGTGCTGCATTGGCCATTCTAACGCTTGTAGTTCAATACTGATGCTAAAGCTGCTGCCTGGAACTACAAGTGCCAGCATGCCATAGCGCTCAATGTTAGAACATACACTACCAACACCCATACAATTTTAGTCTACATGCTGTGGTTGTGGCAATGCTGCACTTGTAAGTTCCACAACCAACAAAAAATGCCAACATGGAAATAATTCATATGGGTGCTGATATACCAAGAGCATTAGCAAGAGACTTGCTTGACGAGTAGTAAGACCACAAGCAACATGGGGGAGAGCTGTTGTGCTGGCCTGAAGATGGAGGTTCCCAGTGGACGGCGGGAGGAAGGTAAAAAAAACAGCGGCTGTGGCGGCTGGAAGACACAGGAAGGCTTGCAACATTATTATAGGCTGTGTGATGTCAGCACGACCCATAATCTCCTTTGTAATGGGGGACATCAAAACATGTCAGTCGGGGACTGCTTGTACTAGTAAACCTCAAATTTCAGAAGTCTCTTCCATTCCATATGGTTTTCTCGCGAACTTCTTTCCTTATCGTACAAGGTTTGAAAGAGTTACTTCCCCAAATGGGGGGAGGGCCCTGTTACAAAACTAGGGGAATCACGAACATTTGGTTTTTTGCTGAAAATATATGCTCCTTTTGGCATGAGATATGGTTTTATATTATTAACCCCTACAAAAAAACAAACAAAAAAAAAAGACTACATTTTTAACCTCCGAGCCTTCCAGGAGCTATAACGTTTTTATTCTTCCAACTACATAGGCAAATGAGGGCTTTTATTTTGCGGGACAGGTTTGCATTTTAATTGGTATAAATTCCCGCCCCATGAATATATTTGGGAAAAACCCAAAAAAAAATTTTAAGGGGAAAAAAATGTGAAAAAAACAACTTGGCCATGTTTGCGGGTGTTTTGTTTTTAAGCGTTCAATTTTCGAAAAAGTTATTGTTCTTGTATTTACAGGTTGCTGCATCCCCAAACCCAAAAACTGTAGGTTTTATTATGTTTTGGTCTGAAAAAAAATTCCAAACTTTTCTATTTTTGAAATTTGCGCCACGGCGCCATTTTCTGCGACCCCTAACTTTTTTTTTGTACTGACACCTACGGACGTGAGGGAGGGTGCGTTTTTTGCAGACTGAAGTGTATTTTTTATTGCTACCAGTTTTGAATACATGCGGCTTTTTTATTACATTTATTCCAATTTTTAGGAGAAGTGAAATGACCCAAAAACACGCAATTTTGGTGTTTGGAATTTTTTTTTCTTCTACAGTGTTCAGTGTACGGGATAAGTGATGTTATATTTAATAGATTGGTCTTTTTCGGACCGGGTTACCCAAATTTTGTTCATTTTTTTTATTATTCATATTTTTTTATTTGTAAAATGGCAAAAAGGGGGCGGTTTGAATGTTTTTTAACACTTTAAATCATTTTTTTTTTTAAACTTACCCCAAGTTCTTTAAGGTATAACCACTAGGGGGTCGCATTTATACACCCTAAGGCTGGTTCACACGGTGTTTGAGGTCTAATACGCCCCCAATTACCCCGTGGGCCGGGGCGGGGCGGGAGCGGGGGGCCGGGGTAATTAAGGTCAATAATCCCCCCCCTCGGCTTTTTCGCCGAGCGGGGGAAGGGAGTAATCCATGTTCTTATGAGAATGTGGATTCCCGTAATGACGGGGACGATTCCCCGCGTAATTTCGCACTCGGGCCAAAATTTACGGACGAAATACGTCCAATTTTAACCGTGTGAACAGGGCCAAGTATTGTATAGAAATGCATTAGGGGTACAAAGATTCGGTTTTTCTAATTTTTCCCCCCCCAGGGCAGAAAGTATTTAAAAAAAAAAAAATTACGGCGATAGAAGCCTTCACAAGGCTTCCAGCTGCCCTGCTACCAATTGGGAGCCCGCGATTTCGCCACGGGCAGCCGATCGAAGTGAGAAGTGGTGTTCAGCACCGTTTATCATTGATTTAGATGTTCGGCCATTTTTGGCGCTTAAAGGGGTTAAAAGTAGATAGGGGGTTGCCCCCCCCCCCACCCCCCCCCCCCCCCCCCCCCGCCCCCCCCCCCCCCCCCCCCCCCCCCCCCCCCCCCCCCCCCCCCCCCCCGCACTGTAACCGCCGAGTGTTAGCTACAATTAGCAGCTATCAGACGGCTGTGTATGGACGCCCCTTTCGCCACTGGACGTACCCTACACCAGGGGGTTAAGGTGTTTATACTTTTCTGGTTAACATATCCTCCCTATACAATGATGTCATGTGATCTGTCAACTGTCGAACTGGATTGGATGTTCTACCCTTTTTAATCATGTCTGCATGTGTTGCCTGTATGTGTGGTCAGTTATGCTATGATTAAGGGCACATAGTGCCTGAAACGCGTAAGCCATTATCTCTCTTTCTTCTGCTGGATATTTTAACATGTAAAATGAAAGATTTACGTTTTTTGGAAGTGGATAACGTACACTTTTTCTCTGTGACCTTTCCCGGGGGCCTCCCCCACCCCTGCGCCTTTAAACACTGGATAGTTGTTAATTTAACCTCTGTATATTTGTCTGGTTCCCCGGGGGTGATGAATTTTAGCTCGTATTCTAAATGAGCCCCGTTAGAGGTAATTGGTAAAGGAAGGGGTTTGAAAAAGAAAATGACAATGGGTTTTCCCCCCCTTTCTTGGGCAGCACAAGCTAGGTCAGACCTCGTTTCCGCGCTGTGTCCTTATTCTGTAAGTGTAGTTTTAGAGATTTACCAAATTTTGGGCCATTGTATGAAAAGTTTGGGCTAAATCTCATTTTTTTGCCATAGGTCACTATGGGCAAAAAAAAGTGAGTTTTAGACCAAAAACAGTTTTCTTTACATGGGGCCCCTTAAAAACTGCAGTTTTCACCCAAAAAGGTTGTCAATGAAAAAAGAGTCAGTTTTTTTTCAAACCCCCCCCCCTTGGGCAAACCCCCGCCCCCCTAAACTGATGAACCAAATTACTTAAAATTAAGGTAAAAAATTTGTGAAAAAAACTGTCAGGGGGCGGGGCTACCCTTTGGGGGGGTGGGTAACACCTATCATAAATTTAAGACTGAGAACTAAATGCGTTTAAAACTACAGGTTTACAGAATAAGGGAAACAGCACTGGAAACAGAAAGGTTGACACTAGTTTGGTGCGGGCCCTCGGAAAGGGGGGGCAAAAAAACTTGTGACAGGTTCCCTTTTAAAAGGGAAACCCCAATGCTACAGAGCCCCAAAAAGGGGTTTTCAAGTTTGTCATTTCAGAAAGAAAAACCATGCCCTGGGCTGCTGAAAAGCACAGCAAAAAAGTGATGTCAACCCCGGTTTAGAGCAGAGGGGTTGTCGGGAAAATTGGGAAAAAGTTTGTTTACACAAGCGGGGAGATAAGAACTGCTCTACAGTAAGGGGAAGAAAAAATCAGAACAGCGATGTTTTTGGGTTTAATTTCATTATTTCCTTGGTTTTCATTTTTAAAAGGAAAAATAAATCAATGGGGTGAGAGGCCCCTTAAAGGGGGAAGAAAGATATTTAGAGGTCTGGGTAAAGGTTTTTAATTTAGTGAAAAGTGCGTTTGTTGAAACTTTCGGAGTTGTGGGTAGGATACCCCTGGGCTGAATTTTTCCCTTTTAACTAATTAATCTGGTGGGTGGTTCACAAATTGTTTTAACCCAAATGATTTGCTGTAGATGTTCCGTCACGTGGTGGACCGTTTTGGGGGGGGGGCTCAGCTTTCCACATGCGGTGTAATTCTCATGTTCATCTCACAGCCTTGTGGGTCTTACCTAATAATGACAGGCACGACAGTAGGATAATGCTGATAGAGAAAAAAAATTTAAAGGTAAAAGTATTCCCTTTTTTTACGTATTTTGAAAACCGCTTTCTAGATTTTTAGACGAAAAGGCTTCGCCTCAAATGTGTGGACCCCAAATTCTTGCATGGTACCCACATATCCCCCAAAATGGGACCCCTCGGGAAACGGGATCTATTTTCCCTTAAAACAAAAAGGAGTCTTCCCGGTTTAAATTTAGGGGGATTTTTCCTTTTTATAAAAAAAAGGCCCGGGGGAAAAATGTTTCCCTTGTATTTTGGGATTCAATGGGGCTGTCCAGGTAATTTTTATTGTATATTTTCTAGGCTCCCGATCCCTTTGGGATAAAAAAAAACCCCATATTTCCCTCCCGTTTAAACCTTGCCCCCCACCCTCCGTTTCCCCGGTTTTTTATTGAAAACGGGTAATCTAAAAAACCAATGCAGCCCCTGATTGGCTGCAGGCGTCACCGCTCCCCCGCCTTTTCCTAAAAAGGCGATATTGGCACTGGGCCATCTTGAGCGGACCGCACACCCGAAGTTTAAGAAAACCGGGGTAGTCTGGCACCCGGGCTGAAAAAAAAGGGAAAGAATGTTTATTTTTTTTTTATCGGGGTTTAACCCTACATATTTTTCTTTAAAAGGGGGGTTGTCTCTCTAAAAGGGATTGTTTTTTTTCCCCTTTTTAAAGATCTTGCAAAAAATTCATTTTTGCAATATAGGTCCTTTAAACCCATTTGCCTACCTATTTGAGATACCCCTTCTTGTATGGGTGCATCGGGCTCTCAGGTCGCTATAGTAAGACTGTTCAATCTTCCTGATAGGCCCCGCAGGGTTTGTATAGCTAAGCCCTGTTCAATATCTCCCGATAGGCTGCCCGCAAAGGTTGTATGTACAGACTGGTGCTACTGCAGCCTATTAAAAAGCCAGTAAAAACCCCTGAAATGCCAAAGTGAAAAAAGTAAACAGGGGCTGAGGTAAGATGAATCAAAGTTGTGAGAAGCCCCTTAAAAAAAAAAACAAAAAACGACAACCCCTTTAAATTTCCCACTGTTTTCAACAACTCTGCTTGCTGTCAGGGGATATAAACCTAAAAAGACATAATACTGTTTTCTGGGTTAATGTCTATTTACACTGCAGTGCCCATTGGGGGAAAAACCCCCCAGTATATCCCCAAAGGGATATGGGGCATAGGCTTTCTGTATAAGTGGGTTAAAGTCTGGGGAAAAAAAAAAACGGGAAAAATATTTTTTTTTTTTTTTTTTTTTTAACTGGTTCCCCTACCCGTTGGGAAAAAAAACCAAAATAGGGCCCAAAAAGACACTCCTTTGGCATACAGTGGGGCCTATGAATATTGGCTTGCGTGCTTGGAGCTTTCCTGCTAAATATCTCAGTAGAAATATGCATCAGTGTGGATGTGTGTGAATAGTGTTTTACTGCAGTTGTAAGTTCACATGACGGCTTTTAACATGAAATTCAATGCAGATTCCATTGTCCCAAAATTTCCCGTTTAAAAATCCCAAAACAAAACCCCGGTTTTCATCGTTTGAATGGGGTTGCGGGTGTTGTTCACAAATGAAAAGGACATGTTCATTCTTTGAAGTGGATTCTCAGATTCACTTCGGTCAGGAGTGATGTGGACAGAAATTTTTAATTTCATTATGGGCCCCCGGGAAAAGCAGCAGGGGCCCTGTCCAAAAAACATGACATCACACGGCCTTTAGCCAACCCCCAAACCAACCCCTATTATCCACATTTTGGGCTGGACACCGGCCGTCTGCAGCCTACAAAATAAATTGGCAGGCAGGGGGGCCTTCGGCTCCCTCTCCCCCATTGGTTTTTTTTTCTGTTTGTCATCTAACAAAAAAACAGTTGAATTTGGGACATTTCATAGAACCCCCAAATTTTAGGGCCCCGGCAAGGGGGAATGTACGCAATGTAAAAAAGTTTGGGCCCCGGACGCGGGATTTTCCCCATTGATACAGAAATACTGACCCCAAAAAATTTAATAAAAAGGGGTTTTTTCCCTGAAGGCCCAAAATGTATGGTAGGTTTGGGTTCAAAATGGGTGCCCGCTGACTTTTTCAAAAGGAAAGAGGGGGCGGGGTTTCTTAAATTGGGAAAAAAACCATGTTTCAAAAGTTTGGAACAGGAAAAAATAGGCAAAAAGGTGGGAATTTGGGTTTTCATGGTACCCAGGGCGGGAAAATTGAAATTTTTGGGCCCTGTGCAAAGAATTTAAATAGGGCCCCCCAGTTACCATGTGTCTTTACAATTTCTGGTGCTTTTATGTGGCAGAAGGGCTTATGTGCCCCCTTACCCTGCCGGGCCCGGTAGCAGCTGCTGCCTCTCCACCCCCTATAGCTACGCCCCTGATGGTACCATTGTCCTTCAACAGGGCTGCACTCCAGCCAGTAAATGATCCCTTAAGAGCAGGGCCGGGATGACGGGTAGGCAATCGCCGAGGGCGTCTACCTCTGCCTGTCACTAAGGGGCGCAGACAGGGGCCCCGAATCTCGCCGGGCTCCAGGCCGCTGTCATGGGATTGGAGCGCCGGCGGTCTCATGAGCTTTATGTGCGTCCAGCGGACGCACATACAGCTGAGGTCTTCTGCGGAGCAGAGAGCGAGCGCTCCCTGCGCTGCAGACAGTGACAGACACAGCGGGGCCTGCCAAATCCTCATAGCGCTGAGGACGTGCCGCTAAGCTGGGCAGTGTCGCGATGAAGTGAACTCATCGCGACGCTGCCATCTTCTCGGCCGCACAGCCGTCATAGGCTGTGCGCCCGAGGAGGTGCCGGAGGAGCCTCCTGGCGTTGGCGACGTGATGACGTCATCACGCCTCCACTGTCCACCTGAAGAGGAATGCACGGCCGAGAAGCAGGTACGGTGAGTATTAATGTTGTTATTTTTACCTGCCTGTGTGCCCCTATATCTATATACCTGCCTGAGTGCCCCTATATCTATATACCTGCCTGTGTGCCCCTATATACCTGCCTGAGTGCCCCTATATCTATATACCTGCCTGTGTGCCCCTATATACCTGCCTGAGTGCCCCTATATCTATATACCTGCCTGTGTGCCCCTATATACCTGCCTGAGTTCCCCTTTATCTATATACCTGTGTGCCCCTATATCAATATACCTGCCTGTGTGCCCCTATATTTATATACCTGCCTGAGTGCCCCTATATACCTGCCTGAGTGCCCCTATATCTATATACCTGCCTGAGTGCCCCTATATACCTGCCTGAGTGCCCCTATATCTATATACCTGCCTGAGTGCCCCTATATCTATATACCTGCCTGTGTGCCCCTATATCTATATACCTGCCTGAGTGCCCCTATATCTATATACCTGCCTGAGTGCCCCTATATCTATATACCTGCCTGTGTGCCCCTATATCTATATACCTGCCTGAGTGCCCCTATATCTATATACCTGCCTGAGTGCCCCTATATACCTGCCTGAGAGTGACCTTATATCAATATACCTGCCTGAGTGACCCTATATTTATATATCTGCTTGTCTAAGGGTACAATATATATACCTGCCTGACTCGAGAGGGCATATCTATATACCTGCCTAAATGATGGGGACCTATGTATACACCTGCCTAACTGAGGGGACATATATACCCGTCTAACTGCAGGGACCTATATAGCTTCCTATCTGAGGGGACCTATACACCTACCTGAGGGGACTTATATACCTATAAGTAAGGAGTTGCTGGAAATGTGAGGATTCTAAATTATTTGTGTCCAAGTCTGCAGGGACAATTGTTGGCCAGTAGAAATCAGCATGAAGGTGTGAACCGGATGGAGAAGAAAAGGGAAAGTGTACGACTCCGTTTAGAAAAGGCATCTCCTGTGAGTCACTAAATGTAACTGCAGTGCAATCACTTATATTTCTGCTGAGCCTACATACAACTAGTATCTACCACTATATGGTCCCTGTATGGCGGTAATATACGTCTTCAGCTGATAGTCACATGTGGGGGTTGCGTTCGGTCAGGGTCTGACAGGATTATTTGATCCTTAAGTAGTAATAGTTTTGGGTCTTGGTTTTGTAGGAGTGTTTTTTAGAAAAAATTATTTGTCTGGTAAACTTGCTCCATGTATCGGTGGAATATTTGATGACTGTTATTTATAAGGTATTACACTGTCATACGGAGGTGAGCACTTTTGAAAAAGTAGCTTTGTCATTGCTGATTTTCATTGTACAGCGACTGCTGAGGTGATGGATGTGGAATATGCAGAAAATTAGTGACAGGAACAGAAGGTTTTTCTATGTAACAATACATCCGCAGTTCACAAAGTGGCGTAAAAAATTCCGTGTGAACCCAGCCCTCCTGAGCAAAAAGTAGCACAGAGGGCACGGATGTTGTAGGACCCTAGCAACGCCCCGGGGCGCAGGTCTGACGGGTAAGAAGTTACTAAGTGGGAGAGAGTAACTGGTGCAGGGGACAGAGTGGTGCAGGGGGGAGAGAGGAACTGATGTAGGGGCGAGAGGGCCTGGCGCAGGGGTGAGAGGAATTAGTGTGGTGGGGTGCAATTTTTTGGGGAGCGAGGGGGGGGCACCATTGGCTGTACTTGCCTAAGGCACCGAAATGCCTTGTCCCGGCCCTGCCTAAGAGGATCTATAAGGCTCACCCTATATTATTCCTGTTACTGATCCTGCAAAGATAATAGTCATCGCACTGAAAAGGGCGGCCCCGCTCCAAGCGACTGTCCTTCACAAACCCAGGTATCACCCTTACACAATAAAATATCTGGGTAATCAGGTTCCTCAGCAAAAAGAAAATAATGGCTCCAAAGCAACAACTCCCCTAAGTTCTTAGGTTCATTAGGGGAAGGTATAGCTGCTTAAAGCCAATTTCAAATGAGCAGATGAAAAGATTGAAAACTACAGAGAATGGTATAGACCTAGGACGATAAAACATAACTTTTATTAATAATGGTATAAAAGACCAACAACAATATCAACGAACCTACAAAGACCCTACACTAATTCCTAAAATATCTACGAAATGTGGGAAAACCGCCCTAATAAGGGCGCACCCACCCGGAACCTAAACAAAATATCCTATTGTAACCCTACTATATTATAGTGTCCATTAAACATATATACAACACAAAAAACACGACATTCCTAGAAGGCTCAGAAGGTAAAGGACTTTTTTGTTATTGGGTATCTTTATTACTAGCGGTTTATGGTTACCTATGTATTATCTTCTAGGTGTTTACATGCAGCTATATTCTGCTTAGGGACTGTCATGTTTTTTGTGTTGTATATATGTTTAATGGACACTATAATATAGTAGGGTTACAATAGGATATTTTGTTTAGGTTCTGGGTGGGTGCGCCCTTATTAGGGCGGTTTTCCCACATTCCATAGGTAGTTGTAGGCATTTTAGGAATTAGTGTAGGGTCTTTTTAGGCTCTTTGATATTGTTGTTGGTCTTTTATACCATTATTAATAAAAGTTATATTTTATCGTCCTAGGTCTATACCATTCTCTGTAGTTTTCATACTGTTTGCTTATCGGTATAACCAGGTATTTAGATCTTAGGGTGTACCCCGCCCCTGTATCTATTGGGGTTCTCTGTGGATTTGTACAGATGAACAGATACCACATGATGCAGAGCACCAATAATGTGTAGACCATGCAATTGATCTAGGTCTAACCTGTATCCTAACCATAGGCAAATAAACATCTTCAGCAGAAATCCAAGGTACGGCTGAGCCGAGGGTTACATACTGGATTTCTCCAATAGGAAAAACTCAACATGTGAACATACCCTTAGGTGTGAACAGGTTTTCAGGCTTAGAAGGTAAATGAGAATGTCCCTATTCACTGACATCAAGCAATAATTTTTAAAGTGGTAAGAAACTGAAATGCAAAGTGTATAGGAGAATTGTCAGTAGGCTATGATTACACTTTACTCAAAGTATTCCTTTCTATAAAGTACAATATGTGATGAGTGTAAGGACATTGTGCCTCCACATCATCTGTTCTCTATGCGTCAGTATGGCTTATGGACACCTCAGGAAATGGGGGCAATTGTGACTTCAAACCCTGTACTCCCTTCAGCTATGTGACTTGCTGGGAGTTCCTCACCTGCGCTGTGAGATGCGCTGCAGAGGCATAACGTGGTTATTACTGAAGATATTTATAGACTGTACTGTAGCCTTGTCCACCTGGCACAGGGATGATGATAGGACGGACAATAGAGGGACAACAACATAAGGTATAGGTCTATGTGAGATCTGTGATATATATAGGGTTATATGATAAAGGAGAAGAGCGGAGCTGAGCTCTGTGAGATATAAGGTTAGATGATAGAGAGAAGCTGAGCTCTGATATATAGGGTTATATGATAGAGGAGAGAAGCTGAGCTCTGTGAGATATAGGGTTATATGATAGAGGGAGAGAAGCTGAGCTCTGTGATATATAGGGTTATATGATAGAGGGAGAGAAGCTGAGCTCTGTGATATATAGGGTTATATGATAGAGGGAGTTAAGCTGGCTCTGTGATATATAGGTTATATGATAGAGGGAGATAAGCTGAGCTCTGTGATATATAGGGTTATATGATAGGGGAGAGGGCTGAGCTCTGTGATGTATAGGGTTTTATGATGGAGGAGGAAGCTGAGCTCTGTGATATATAGGGTTAATTTTGATGAGGAGAGGAGCTGAGCTCTGTGATATATAGGGTTATATGATAGAGGTAGAGATGCTGAGCTCTGTGATATATAGGGTTATATGATAGAGGAGAAGAGCGGAGCGGAGCTCTGTGAGATATAGGGTTAGATGATAGAGAGAAGCTGAGCTCTGTGAGATATAGGGTTTTTATATGATAGACGAGAAAAGGGCTGAGCTCTGTGAGATATAGGGTTATTGATAGAGGAGAGAAGCTGAGCTCTGTGAGATATAGAGTTATATGATAGAGGAGAAGAGTGAAGCTGAGCTTTGTGATATATAACCCTATATATCACAGAGCTCCGCGTCTCTGCCTCTATCATATAACCCTATAGATCACAGAGCTCAGCTTCTCTTCCTTTTATCATAAAACCCCTATTTATCACAGAGCTCAGCTCCTTCCCCTCTTCATTATTACCCTATATCTCACAGAGCTCAGCTTCTCCCTTATCATATAACCCTTTTATATCACAGAGCTCAGCTTTCTCTCCTTTTATCATTATAACCCTATTTTTACAGAGCTCAGCTTCCCTCCTCTATCATATAACCTATATATCACAGAGCTCAGCTCCTCTCCCTCTATCATAATAACCCTATATATCACAGAGCTCAGCTTTCTCTCCCTCTATCATATAACACTATATATCATGAGTCAGCTCCTCTCCCTCTATCATATAACCCTATATATCACAGAGCTCAGTTCTCTCCCTCATATCATATAACCCTAAATATCACAGGCTCAGCTTCTCTCCCTCTTTCATATAACACATATATATACTGAGCTCAGCTTCTCTCCCTCTATCACATCCGCTCTCGGGTAGGGCAGCAAAACCACCTACAGGGTTTGGGTTTCAATTTCCGCCCAAAGTGGAAAAACAAAAAATGGGGCATGTTTCTTCTTTGTTTTCGACATCACTTTATAATCCTAATGGAAAAGCACAGAAAGTTACTTTTTGCCCTATTGGGGTGGGGCTAACCCCTTTAAACCTAAAACCCAAACCCCTATCCCCAAACCTTTCAAGAAAAGCCAAAGGGAGGGGAAAAAGGGCGGGTTTTAAAATCAAACTTTTCCCCCTGGGCCCTTTCCCTAAGGCAGAGTTCCTTATCTTCCCAAGGAAAACTTCCTGAATAAAAAAAGATGCACTGACTAATTTCCCCCTAGAGCGTCTGAAAGGGGGAAACAAACATTTTTCATGGGGGGTTTGTCCGCCCAAAAATTTTGGGGCCACATTTAAAAATAACAAAAATGGGCCCCCATTTTTTCATCATTAAAAAAGTAAAAAGGGGCTCTCTTTTGGGGTTTTCCCGCAACCCCAAAACAAACAAGCCCCTGTTTTTAATTTTCTTTTTTTCGCTTTGGGATATGGGAAAACTGCGCTCTGAATTTGGGTTTTTTTAAGGGAATAAAGGCCCGTTTTTGTGTTAAAACAAATCTTTAAAAAAACAAGGTCCAAAAGTAAACCCGTTTTTGAACGCCCGCTATAAAGGCAGGGGAGTGGGCTCAATTTAAGGGCCTGGATGGTTTTTCACGGTATCTGGAGCCGACTGCATCCCCCAGCTTTTGGGGGGGGTTCATAGAGGCCAAAAAACACCACCCCCGGGGCCCAAAAACAGGGGTGGGTGGGGGGGGGCCACAGGGAAACCAAACACCACCATCCAGGGGCCCCACCCCACTGCTGGAGGGGCCATAGAGCCAAAAAACCACCATCCAGGGGTTTCCCCCAAACTGCTGGAAAGGGGCCCAAAAAAAAGCCCCAACCCCCCCCCAATTTAAAAAGGGGGTCCCCCCCAGCTGCCCGGAAAGGGATTCAAGAGGCCCAACAAAACCCCCAACCCATTCCCCCGGGGGGGCCCCCACAGCTGCTGGGGGGGCCCAAAAGAGCCCCTAACCCCCCCACCATCCAGGGCAGCCTTTCCCCCAGCTGCTGGAGGGTCCATAGAAAACCCAAAACCAAACCCTCCAAGGGGGTCCCCGCAAGTGCTGGGGGGGGGCCAAAAGAGCCCAACAAACCAAAACCAAAAACCCCGGGGCTCCCCCCAGCTGCTGGGGGGGGTCCCCTAAAAAAAGCCAACCCCCAAATTTCCGGGGCCTTTTCCCCAGCCTGGAGCCAAAAGGGTTTCCCTAAGGGGCCAACCCACCAAACCGGGGGCCCCAAAAAAAAAGCTTCTGGGAAAGGGTTTCCCAAAAGCCAACACCCTCCCCATCCGGGGGTTTCCCCCAAGGGTTGGGTGGGGGGGCCATAGAGCAAACACCAAAACCATCCAGGGGCCCCCCAGCGCTTTTCAAGGGGGAGTCCAAAAGGGCCAAAAACCAAACCACTCCCCCCGGGGGCCCCACAGCCCGGCCCGGAGGAAAACCCTAGAAACCCCCCAACCCCCCCACCCTCCAGGGGGGTCCCCCATGTGCCAGGGGGTCCTAAAAAGCCAAAAACCAAAACCCCCAACCAGAAGGGGCCCCCCCCAACCCCATTGGGAGGTCCAAAAGAGCCAAAAAACCACCATTCCCCGGGGCCCCAACCCGGGTCTGGAAAGGGCCCTTGGGGCCCCCCCCACCACCATCCCAGGGGCTTTCCCACAGCTGCTGGAAAGGGGCCATAGAGCCAAAACCACCTTTCCCGGGGGTTCCCCCAGTGCCTTGGGAGGGGGTCCCTTTGAGCCAAAAACCCCCCAAAAAACCCCATGGAAACTCCCACAGCTGCGGAAAGGGGTTTTTAAAAGACCCCCCAACCCCCCCACCCCCAACCGGGGGTCCACAGTGCTGGGGGGGCCACAGAGCCAACACCACCAACCAGGGGCCCTTTTCCCCAGCTGGGTGGAGGATCCATAGAGCCAACCCCCACCATCCGGGGGCCGCAACAGCTGCTGGAGGGGCCATAAAAACCCCCAACCCAAACCCCCCCAAACCGGGGGCACAGCTGTGGAGGGGGCCCAACCCAAAACCCACAAAAACCCCCCATTTCCCGGGGCCCCCCCCAAGCTGATGGAAAAACCACTAAAAAGCCAACAAACCCCCCCAAACCCCGGGGGTCCCCAAACCGCGCCGGGTCGGGTCCCTAAAGCCAACACCACCATCCAAAATGGTTCCCCAGGCCTGATAGGGGGGTCCAAATTTGAGCCGAACAACCCCCATCCAATGGGAACCCCCCACAAAGCTGCGGGGGGGGTCCTATAGGCAAAAAACTACCATCCAAGGGGCCCCACAGCTGCTGGAGGGGGCCATAAGCCAGCACCCTCTCCAGGGGCCGAAATAGCTGCTGGAGGGGCCCAAAGAGACAATTCCCACCATCCCTCGGGGGCCCCCCCAAACTGCTGGGGGGTTCATCGGGGGCCCAACAACCAAACCCTCCAAAGGGGCCCCCCCAAGCTTTCTGGGGGGTTTTCCAAGAGCCCAAAACCCCCAATTTCCCGGGGCTCCCACAGCTGCCCCGGGGGGGGTCCATAGAACCCAAAAAAACCCCCATTTCCCGGGGCTCCCCAAATGGGTGGAGGGTCCATAGAGCCAAAAAACCACCCCCTCCGGGGTTTCCCCAGCCCGCTGGAGGGGCCATAGGCCAACAAAAACCATCCCCCGGGGGTCCCAAAAGCTGCTGGGGGGCCATTGGAGGCCCAAAACCCAAAAATCCAGGGGTTCCCCCAAACTGTGGAGGGTCCATAGAGCCAAAAACCAACCATCCGGGGCTCCCAAAGCTGTGGAGGGTTTCCCTGAGGCCAATAGCACAAAACCAGGGGCCCCCCAGATGCTGGAGGGTCCCCTAGAGGGCCCAAAAACCCCCAAACCCGGGGTTTCCCCAAAGCGCCGGGGGGTCCCCTAGAGCCCAAACCCCCCAAACCTTTCCCGGGGCCTTTCCCCCCAGCTGGGAGGAGGGTTCCAAAACCAAACACCACCCCCCCCAAAAGGGGGGTTTCCCACAGTGCCCGGAAAGGGGGCCCTTTCCCAACACTTTCCATCCCGGGGGCCCCCCAGCTGCTGGGGGGTCCATAGAGTCAACACCACCATCCAGGGCTCCCCCCAAAATGCTGGAGGGGGCCATAGAGCCAAAAACCCCCCATCCAAAGGGGTCCACAGCTGCTGGAGGGTCTTGGGGCTTTTAGAGCCCAAAAACCACCCCTCAAAGGGGGGTTCCCTGCTGCTGGAGGGTTTCCCTACCCAAAAACCACCATTTCCCGGGGCCCCCACAGGGCCGGAGGGTCCATAGAGCCAACCCCCACCCTCCAGGGGCCCCCACCTGGGGCCCCCCGGGGGGGTCCATAGAGCCAAAACCAAACCCTCCAGGGGCCCCCCAAAAGTTGTGGAGGGGCCAAAAGGGCCAATACCACCATCCAGGGGGCCGGCCACAAAACTGCGGAGGGGCCACAGGGCCCAAAAACCACCATCCAGGGGCTTCCCCCAGCTTTGGAGGGTTTCCCTATAGCCAACCCCCAACCCTTTCCCGGGGCCGCAAAGTTTTGGGGGGGTAAAAGAGGCCCCAACCCCCCCATCCCAGGGGCTTCCCAAAAGCTGCTGGAGGGGCCTTTGAGCCAACACCAATCCCAGGGGGGTTCCCACAGGGTGCTTTGGGGGCTTTCCCTAGAGCCAAAAACCCACCCCCCAGGGGCCCCACAAACTGCTGGAAAGGGGCCATTGAGCCAAAAACCCCAATCCACCCGGGACAGCTTTCTGGGGGGTCCATAGGGGCCCCCACCAACCAGGGGCCCCCCCCAGCTGTTTGGGGGGGACCATAGAGGGCCCAAAACCACCATCCCCGGGACCCCACAGCTGTTGGAGGGTCCATTTGAGCCAAAAAACCCCCCATTCAATTTCCGTGGGGGTCCCCAGAAACCAACACCCCATCCAGAGACCCCCAAAAAAAGCTGCCCGGAAGGGCCATAGAAACCCAAAAAACCCCCCAAACCAGGGTCCCCAGAGCCCGCCGGGGGGTCCAAAAAGCCAAACTAACCATTTCCAAAGGGGGTGCCACAGCTGCTGGAGGTCCCTAGAGCCCAACCCCTACCCCTCCAGGGGCCCGCCACAAACTGCGGAGGGGCCCCTAAGCCAAACCCACCCTCCAGGGGGCCCCAAAAAGCTGTGGAGGGTCCAATTTGAGCCAACAACCCCCATCCAGGGGGGCCCCCAGCGCTGGAGGGGCCATGAGCCCAAAAACCCCATCCAGGGCCCCCCACAGCTGGGTGGAAGGGGCCCCCTAGAGCCCAAAACCCCCCCATCCGGGCCCCACAGCGGGTGGAGGTCCATAGACCAAAAACCCCCCATCCCGGGGGCCCCCCAGCCCGCTTGAGGTCCAAAAAGCCAACACCACCATCCAGGGGCCCCCCAGCTGCTGGAGGCTCCATAGAGCCAAACCCCCACCACCCAGGGCCCCACAGCTTTTGGAGGGCCCCCCATAGAGCCAAAAACCCCATCCCGGGGCCCCACCGCTGCTGGAGGGGGCCCTAGAGCCCAAAAACCACCATCCAGGGGCCGCAAAAGCTGTAGGGTTTTCCCTAGGAAACCAACACCCACCCCCCCAGGGGGCCCCACAGCTGGTGGAGGGTCCAATAGAGCCCCCCAAAAACCACCTCCAGGGGCTCCCACAGCTGCTGGAGGGTCCCCCTAGAGCCAACACCACCATCCAGGGGCCCCACCGCTGCCGGAAAGGGGGGCCCCCCAAAAGGCCAACAAACCCCAATTCCCCCGGGGCTTCCCCCAGCTTCTGGAAAAGGGTCCATAAAAGCCCCAAAACTTCCATCCAAAGGGGCCCCCCACAGCTGCTGGAGGGGCCATAGAGCCAACACCCCCCATCCAGGGGGTCCCACAGCTGCTGGGGGGGGGGGGTTCCCTTTGAAACAAAAAAACCCCCATCCAGGGGGCTCCACCCGGGCCCAATGGGTTCAAGACTGAAGGGGAAATTTGGAGGCAGGGTAGTACTTGGAAGTCTTTGGGAGTCTTTTCCTTAGCCAAACCCCTACGTGTGTAACATGTCATAAATTGTTTTAAATTTTAAAAAGTCCCCAAACCCCCCAGGGCCCGAAATCCGAAATAATGTACGTGATCTCCAAGGATGGATTTTTTATCCAATTTGGGTTTTGGGGGCCTTTAATGGGTGAGTTTGGGCCCCCCAGAAAACCCCGAAAAAATTTCCCGCCCCGGGCCATAAAAGCTGCCTCTACCGATTGTGTTCTTCCACAATGGGTTCAGAGGGGTTTTTTTTTTTGATGTTTATCTCCTGACTATCCAACGTCTATCCATTTGATGAAGCAGAAAATGTGACCCATTAGAGAAGACAACCCTTTGCTAATCAGTGGAGGTCCAATTTAGATTCTGACATGAAAATCGAAGCCGTGTGTGTGTGTATATGTATATAACATTGTATTATATACATACAGTATGTGTGTATGCATATGCTATATCTATCTATCTATATATATCTATATGTGTGTACATATATATATTACATTGTATTATATGCAAACAGTATATATATACCTCCCATGCCCGTCTCCAAGACTTCACACGTGCGCACCAGGTCTCTGGAACATGCTACCGTGGGCGATCAGGCACACTCAGAACTCTCATAGCTTTAAAAGGGCCCTGAGAATACATCTTCTCAGTCTGGCCTACCAGAATCCCTAATGCTAACACCTCCCCTCCCCCCACACTCCCTAGCGCACTCATCTCATTTTCAGCACTTAACTGTATATAGATGTATATAGAGGGTGGCAGGTTCATCCGAATTCTATGTAAAACAACCCCATATTTATGTCACATGGCTGGACCATTGTAAATCTAGCACTTCTTGCCCTTCGTCTCTCCCGTACACCCTAATAGATTGTAAGCTCTTGCGAGCAGGGCCCTCACACCTTGTGTCTCATCTGTAAGTACTTTTAATGTGTAATGTCTGTACGTTTACCCTCCAAATTGTAAAGTGCTGCGGAATATGTTGGCGCTATATAAATAAAGATTATTATTATTATTATATGTGTGTGTTTGTATATGCTATATCTATCGGTGTGTATATATATATATATATCACACACACACATATATATTGTTACGCACATACATAGAGTATGTATATTTATATTTACACACATTTATTTCCCATACAGGAAATAAAATGTACTGCGCCTGGAGGTATATACCCTTCATCTGCCAGCGTCCACCTCCTCCCTTTCTTCAAGTCTGCAGGAGCTTTTAAATAAATCTATTAATGCAGAAAGCACAGGGTTCCATGGAGACGCTTAATTCTGTAAATAACTTGTGTGTGGGCGACGCGTGTTACTGTGGGTATCACTCAAAAGACTGTCAGGGTTTATTTCTGTCAGATCGACAACTGCATGTGTCATGTTTGTATATGTGCACATAATGTGCACACGACAAAGCTCAGATTATGCTATTTAAAGGGATCCTTCCATGTTGAAAATGCAGTCTGATCAGTAGGCAGCAAGATATAGAGCCGAGAAGATTGATCCACAATTTGGTTAGAAAAATTCCAGAACATTGTAATCAGCTTATCATAAGGCCGTTCTATCAACTAGTATTTATCCATAGCAGAGAAACCCTTTAAAGGGGTTTTGCCACGATGTAATGTTGACGTGGGATCCTCCAAAATGGGTCTTTAATCACTTTTCTAAATATATGTGACTACAGAAATTGCAGCCTGAGAGAGCTACAGGCTGCCTTTCTTGCACTTAGTTACTTAAAAGCTTCTATTAGATACGACCTGACAAGAACTGCTGGCCGGGCTTGCACAGAGAACACTTCTTATCTGATGAGAGGGAGCTGAAGCAGCTTTCAAGGCACCAGGTAGAAATATGTTGTCTTTTGGATAGAGAATCCACTAGTTGTAGTGTGATTATCTGAGTAGATCCCTGCTTTATCTGATGACAGAGAACATGAAGAAGCTTTCAAGCTGCTGTGGAGAAAAGGTGTTGTCTTTTGTATACAGAATCCACTAGTTGTAGTTTGATTATTTCAGTGAACATTTCACACGATCCCTTATGCATGGCTCTGTGCTCTGGCTGTGTCTCTCTCTCTCTTTCAGCTCAGCTTGGCTTGTTTACATTTGATTCTTAGCAGATAAGGCACGTCCTGGCAAAACCCCTTTAAGTTTGATCAGAGCCTTTGCAGTAGGGTAACAACGGTGCAAACTGTGGGTGGCGTAGACACAGCACCTAAACCTGCTCCATCTCTGCATCATGATACATAAAGACTGGGGTGCCTAGGGCCACAGGTGGAGTGGACTCTAGAGTCCCACCAGATGAGTTTTTATGGGCCCACCAGCGAAATTTATTTTAGGGGCGCACCCTACAGCTACTGTAAGTGACTGTAGATGCCTCCTATGCTGTCTCTTACTTTTTGCCACCCTTGCAATGCCTTTTTGCCTCTTCTGAGAATGTATATGAAGTTAAAAAAACAACTTTAGGTCTACCATGCTCAGGGGCCCACCAGGGGTTTCCCCTATTCCCCTGTGGGCCAGTTCGATCCTGGATACATCACGGTGCATGTAAGAGTTAATAAGATGCATTTTTAATTGCATGATGAAAAACCTATTGGGTTCTATAGGAGCAAAGGGCTCTGGCACAGACTGGCACACAGGGGAAAAGGGAATGTCCCCGGTGGCCCCATGAGCATGGTAGACCTGAAATTTCTTTTAAACTGCATATATATCCTTGGATGAGGCAAAAAGGCAGAGAAAGAGGCAAAAAGCAGGAGGCAGAATATAGGAGGCATGTACAGTAGCTGTAGCGTGGCCCCCAGAATCAACTCCAATGGGGGTCCCCAAAATGAAATTCCATTGGTGGGCCCTAGGCACCCCAATCCAACACTGAAATGGCCATAAAATGCCATACTCAAAGCATGCTGCATTTTAATAAAAAAATAAAAAAAACTCTGATCTTTAGGCAATGTTCACACAGCTTATTGCCGGCGTTATATGCGGGACGGATTTCGCCCCGTAATTACGCCGGCTGCCCCATAGACACTCATTATTCACGGAGCGTACACGCCGTAAATAAAGTGCATGTCACTTTCTCCCCCTGCGGCGGATTCGCGGAGCGGGGAGAAGAGACGGAATCCATAGTTCTCTATGAGAACTTACCGTAATGACTGGGACGTATTTCAGCCGTACTGCAGCGCAAATATGGCGCGCAGTACGGCTGAAATCAGCGCCCAAATAAGCCGTGTGAACGAGGCTTAAGTGTTGCTCAAATAGCTCTCTTTTCAGTTCAATAGCAGTCTGATCAAGGTTGTCCCCATATGCGTGTTTGGGATGACCTCTACCCAAATCCCATTAAATATAGGGATAAAAATTCTGAATGTTTTCAGGTACCTAGAAAGCATGTGCAGCAGCCAAATGGTATAGGAACACCACCAGACATCTAGGGGTTGGGGTTACGGTTGGACTAACCTTAAATAATTACATAGTTAGTACGGCTGAAAAAAGACATATGTCCATCAAGTTCAACCAAGGGTGGGGAAATGTGTGCGACGGGAGGGAGATAAGAAGTTTAAGCTAAGTTTCCTCTACTGATGAAGGCTTTGAAACCTACTAGGAAAGAATCAGTCTGCCCTAAGGAAGATTACAATCTTAAAGGCATTGTCTGGATCATTTTATTTATTTTTATATTTAATTTAGGCCATTATAACAAAAATAATCTTTATACACTTTTTGGAATTTATATGTATTTTACATTCTGCATTTTTTATATACTCACAGAATTGGCTGTAAGTCATGGCGTTCCGTTCTGAAAATCATCCCTTACTATTCACTATACAAGCGCACTCCTCCTAGCTAACACGCATGCCCAATAGCTAATTATTTGCAGCACATCCGCACTCGTCAGGAGGCTGCTGATTCTATATAGTGTAGCCGCCCAACACTCTCTCCAAACACAGTGTTATGCTATGTTCACACGGCTTATTTGAGGGGGGTAATTACGCCGTGGGGGCGGGGGGGGGGGGGGGGGGGGGGGGGGTCGGCACCTCGCCGGCCCATAGACATTCATTACCAGCGGCACGTACACGCCGCTGGTAATTCACATGTCACTTCTCTCCCCCGCGGCGGATTCGCTGAGCAGGGAGAGGAGACGTAATCCATAGTTCTCTATGAGAACTGTGGATTACCGTAATGACTGGGGCGTATTCCAGCCTTAATTCGCGCACTACGGCGCGTAATTACGGACTGAAATACGCCCCATTTTAAGCCGTGTGAACATAGCCAAACACTACTTGTATAGTGTGACGTTTCATTTGGGGTGGGTGGTGTGCAGCTACACTATAGAAGCGCCTAACACCATCTTTGGAGTCAATGCCACACGCCATCTCTGTTCCTCAGGCCATATAGTTTTCATTTGCTCCATTTAGCTAGATCACCTGGATATTTTATTTTGTCCTTTCTGTCCGTTTTTTTCTAAGTCCCCGGATGAGCATTGAAATCAGTGCAGAAACATGTCAGGACAGGACATTGCTATTTGTTTAGTATAGGTGCTAGTGTGTGCAGGGTACGGGTTGGTGACGGAGTCGCCCTTTTTCGAGGCAGTTGCCCTGTGTTCTACCTGGATCACTAGTGTGAACATAGTCCAAGAAGGGATTTAATAGGATGTATTGATTTTTTTTCCTGTTTTTCAGTTAGGCTGCTTTTACACAGCGCAGTTTTGGTGCAGTTTTAACTGCGCTCCAAGTAAACTGCATTATTACCAGCAAGCTTTTTTCACTTCTCTAAACTGTTTGGAAAGTGATGAATCAATTAGTGTGATTGTATCCACAAGACTTCACACACAGTCATTGATTACTTTATTGAAACACCTTTCAGAACAGTTTAGACAACTGAAAGAAGCTTGCTGGTAAAAAAGGCAGTTTAATTGGAGCGCAGTTAAAACTGCGCTGTGTGAGAGCACCCTTAGGCTGCTTTCACACAGCGCAGTTTTGGTGAATTTTTAACTATGCTCCAATTAAACTGCCTTTATTACCAGCAAGCTTCTTTCACTTCTCTAAACTGTTTGGAAAGTGAGGAATCAATTAGTGTGTGTAATCTACAAGGCTTCAAACACCGTAATCTATTACTTACTTGAGACACCTTTCTGAGCAATTTAGACAACCGAAAGAAGCTGCTGCTAATAAAGACAGTTTAATTGGAGTGCAGTTAAAACTGCACCAAAGCTGCGCTGTGTAAAAGCAGCCTTACACCTGCTTCACATCTACTATGGAGTTGTGTCTTCCTGTTTCAACTATATAAGATCACTTATTTTTTCATAGTTATGCTATTTTTTTAACCAGGTTACAGTAAAAGTTATGTCTTAAATACACTTTTTTTTTTGGGGGATTTTTGCATAAGGATATGTTCACACGGCTTAAAATGGGACGTATCTCGTCCCGTACTGCGCGAAATACGGGGCGAGATACATCCCAGTCATTATAGAGAACTATGGATTACGCCTCCTCTCCCTGCTCGCCGTATTGTGCGACATGTCAATTATTCGCGGCCTATACGCGTCAAGAATAATGCATGTCTATGGGGCTGTGGGCCCACCCGCCCCGCCCCCGTACACACGGCGTAATTGCGGGGCGAAATACGTCTCGCAATTACTGCCGTATGAATAAAGCCTAAGGGCTAGGCACACACCACATTTGTCATGTCTGTTTAGTGTGTATGCCAGGAAAGCTACCAAGGTATACACTAAACTTATCCATAAGACTAAAATGCCCGACAAAGGCCAACAGTGTCTGTTTTTGGCCTGTTTGGTCAGTATATGTCTGTATAGTACAAAAATAATAAATAATATATATATATATATATATATATATATATACCACAGAAGCCACGCAATTCTATACAACAGCTTACAGTAAAAACATATATATATATTTTTTTTTTTTTTTTACAGTGGCACCCTATGGCTGATGAATGCCATTACTTGGCATCCGTTCAACATATGCAGCCTGGCATGTACATTAAATGGAAGCCAGAAACATGACGTGTCCCTAGCCTGACACTGAAACTTAACACTATGCAAACAAACTACAATAAATCTTCTCTAGACAATGTGGAACTAAAGGTCACAGCATGCTCTGCCATCCAAACACCCACACAAGAGCTATAGTAAAGGATCAGCACACTATGGTATCAGCCACAGAGAGACGTCATCCTTGTCCCCTCCCTCCTCCTGACAGCTCCATCACAGCCCCCTATCCGAAATCTCCTCCTGTTCCTGTTCTGTGAGCCTATACCTCTCCACAGCCTCTGCTGACTGACAGACGGTTGTACAACCCTATGAGCACTAGATGCCCTGTAGCAGGAAGGTAATTACTTGACTAGATAAAAAGAAAGCTATAGCCATCTGATGTAACACATGGAAGCAGATCAGCCAGCAGTAACTACCAATACTATAGGTATCTAAAGGCCTTCAGGTTTATTTAGCTGCCTGGGCAGAACAACAGGCAGAGCAGCTCTATGGGATCCAGAGGTTAAGGGGATAATCAGGACCAAGAACACTGGACCTTTATGTAGATCACTGTGGGATTCGGGTGTCTGTGCCCCACCAGTGAAGTTGATTCCTGGGGCACAAGAGTGGAGTTGATTCTTTGAGGCTCCACCAGCGGAGTTGAGTCTTTGGGGCTCCACCAGCGGAGTTGATTCTTTGGGGCTCCACCAGCGGAGTTGATTCTTGGGGACACCAGCGGAGTTGATTCTTTGGGGGGACACCAGCGGAGTTGATTCTTTGGGGGGACACCAGTGGAGCTGATTCTTGGGGGGACACCAGCGGAGCTGATTCTTGGGGGGACACCAGTGGAGCTGATTCTTGGGGGGACACCAGTGGAGTTAATTCTATGGGCCCACCAGTGGAGCTGATTCTTTGGGGCCCCACCAGTGGAGCTGATTCTTTGGGGCCCCACCAGTGGAGCTGATTCTTTGGGGCCCCACCAGTGGAGCTGATTCTTTGGGGCCCCACCAGTGGAGCTGATTCTTGGGGGGACACCAGTGGAGCTGATTCTTGGGGGGACACCAGTGGAGCTGATTCTTGGGGGGACACCAGTGGAGTTTATTCTATGGGCCCACCAGTGGAGTTTATTCTATGGGCCCACCAGTGGAGTTTATTCTATGGGCCCACCAGTGGAGTTGATTTTTGGGGGCCCACCAGTGGAGTTGATTTTTGGGGGCCCACGAGTGGAGCTGATGCTTGGGGGGTGTCCCACCAGTGGAGTTGATTCTTGGGGGGCCCACCAGTGGAGCTGATTCTTGGGGGGGTCCCACCAGTGGAGCTGATTCTTGCGGGGCCACCCTACTACTATTGCACGTAACTCGTGACTCTTTTTCTCTGTGTTCCTCCCTGAAAAGCTTGCCCAGGGGCCCCTAGGGTTTTCCCTATCGCCCTATGGCCAGTCCGAGCCTGTTGATAATAACAAGTTGGTGGCTTTCTGCTATCTACTTACTATGTAGGTTTTCTGGTTATTATTTCTGCATTTTATTATTGCCGCTTGTGCTGTAGCATCATTTTCCCATCATTAGCTGGAGGAGCCCTATGAATTCAGACCCCTGTGTTACTAAAGCTCTTCAGTATATACTTACAGCTCAAAGCTTGGACCCGACACGGAGATCCAGGACATCATCACTATAGATGAGCAGTGGGTGTGTTATGATAATCAAGGGGGAAATTCACTGGTGGCCAAACGATTGCTTTCAGCTGTTAGGAAACTAGAGGCAACCTGGGATGGCTGGGAGTTGTAGTTTTCCAACAGCTGGCAATTATAACTACAGTAGTGGTGTCTGATATTTTGCTCACCAGCTGTTGTGGAACTACAACTCCCAGCATGCCCTGTCCTTTAAAGATGGGAGTTGTAGGTCTCCAACTGTAGCCAAACTACAACTCCCAGCAAGTACTGTCCTTTAAAGATGAAAGTTGTCGGTCTCCAACTGTAGCCTAACTACAACTCCCAGCATGCCCTGTCCTTTAAAGATGGGAGTTGTAGGTCTCCAAGTACAAACTACAACTCCAGTTGCCCAGTCCTGTCTTGCTGGACTAAGTAATGTATGCTTTCAGTCAAGTGACTTAACTGTCTTCTATAAACCCGCAGTCAGCATCCATGACTTCAGGAGCTTTCCACTTTGCGTTTTCTGGTGCGTTTTACTTGCAGAAATACACAGCATTTAACTGTTTTTACAGCTGTGCAAAACGCACCGTGTGAAAGCGCCCTTACGCCAAAAAATGTATTTGCTTTTGTTGAATTAATTTTGCTATTTGAATTCATGAGCAGAATGTATAATGCCTGTTGTGTGTTCAGCAGCGGTTTTGTTACAGTCTGCAGGTTCGTCGATCAGCTATCACCATCATCTCACACGGCTGAATGACGCTCATGTTCCCTTTGGTCCCACGTGTGCGCTCCCAACACTTCCGCTTCCTGTGGGGGCGTGGCTCGGCTTCTGATTGGCTTGCACTTTATCGGTCCCGCCTCTTGCCTGCAGCTGATTGGTTCTTCGCTAGAGCGTTCCAGGTTTCCGTGGCAACACGTTCTACCAGCGGTTCTAGAATGGACGGGAAAAGGCCGCAGTTCGGTAACCGGCATCTGAAGGATCCGGCTCAGGTGTTCCAGCACAATGCCTGGTAAGACGAGGAGCGCAGCAGCTTCTTAAAGGGATGCACCATTCTAAGTGGTGAAATTCATGTGGGTATCATTGACCTGGATCAAAGGAGGATACGATTGATACAGATTGATGATCGGTAATAAAAAATCGGCCAAATTCCTTTCAATGCTAAAGGGTTTATGGGACCTTAGAGGCAGAGGTGTAAATAGGCCCCCATAACCAGTTTACATGGGGCCCCCACCACATGCCAGGAAAGAGCAGTAATTAAAAAGGTTTTAAGACTTTTATAAACCTCCCACCTCATCCGACTGTGATATAATAAAAAAATTACCCCACAATTACCTCTCCCATCCCCAGCGATCCAGCGCGCCCTCCCTGATGACATCACATCCATGGATCACATGATGCTGCAACCAATCACTGACCTCTTGGTCACATGATGTACAAGCAGGTATGTGACCAGCGAGATCAGTGATTGGCTGCTGCATCATGTGAACGTGACGTCATCAGTGAGGGATCGGGGTGGAAATCTGACCTCAAGAAAATCCGATTTGTGTGGATTACAACTCGGATTTTCAGTTGCGATCTATGGGTATGGTTTTACAATTGGTTTTTGATGGATTTGAAAATCAGAATCCGCATTAAAGAGAACCTGTCACATAGATTATGCCCCCTTGCTGAGGGCAGCACAAGCTAGTGACAGACCTGCTGTTTCCAGTGCTGTGTCCCTTATTCTGTAAGATGCTGAAGTTTTAGAGCATTTACCCCTCAAATCTTATTCATGAGTAGGTGTTAGCCCCGCCCACCAAATGCTAGCCCCGCCCACCTGACAGTTATTCACATGTTTCTACCTATTCAAAGTATATCCGGTTTATCGTTGAGGTGTGGGCGGGGCTACGATCCGTCAGGTGGGAAGGGTTTAACAACGCAGTATTTGAGCATTAATAAAATGCAGATTGAGCTTAAATACTCCAGCATCTTACAGAATAAGGGACACAGCGCTGGAAACAGCATGTCTGTCACTAGCTTGTGCTGCCCTCAGCAAGGGGGGCATAATCTATGTGACAGGTTCTCTTTAAAAGCTGACTGGGGATGCTTGCCGTCTAGACAGACCCTAAGGCTCAGCTACTGAACTGGACACGGCTATTGATTAGATATTCCAGGCAATCACCGTGCACCACTAATGACAAGTGCATGCCCTGAATCCAGCCAATCGGCAGGTACTCTTTCATTAGAGTTGCCTGGCGATTGGTTAGACCAGGTATGCCTAAGGGGATGTTCACATGATGTGTTGGATTTGTTTTAGGTTCTGAAAAACGCATTTAAAAGCGCTGCATCAATCACATCCAACACACAGGTGCATGTTTGGCTGCGTTTTGGCTGTGTGGGGTCGCACCCTTTTAAATAGGGCTCCTGTTGTATTAAACAGATCAAGAATTGACATGACAATTCTTTGAACGGATCCGAAAGACTCATCACAATAACGTATGTAAAACACGTATTGTCTGGACGCCGATGCGTGTTTTACATTGAAAGCAATGGAAATCACACTGCACATTGTTAGATGCGTGTTTGGGTCCGTTTAGGGTCCGAAACATGGATCCAAACACGCATCTAAAAACTGATCCAACACGCAGTGTGTACATACCCTAACTCCTTACTATGCTTAGCAACGTAGGCAGTCGGCTGGATCTCCAGCCAATTGCTGTGTGTTCTTAGCGATGGCTTCGTACAATGTCTCTGGCAGCTTCTGTTGCCCAAGGCATCATATTTTGCAGGTGTATTCAACTTACAGTGGTCGATGAGAGGCCATCATAAGTTGAATCCACCACAATTTGAGGCCATCGTATGTCAGGGACCACTGTGCTTACCTAGTTGTCCCTATCCCTCTTGAGCTTCCAGCGATCCTCTGAAATTCTGGGTAAGGCTCACACTCCATTTACTTATAATGGAGCGCGAGCACCTCCAGCGTGTCAGAACAAGAACCCAAAAGTTGAGAGGAACGAATGGGTGTGAGCTCAGGATGGTAGCGGCAGGGACAGCTCAGTAAGTATTAAGAGCCTCATGTATGAAAACTGTCTTGGTCTAAGACTTTCTTTGTTGCCCATAGCAACCAGTCAGAGCGCCCCTTTCATTTTTTTCAGAGCACCATATGAAATGAAAGGGGAGCTCTGGTTGGTTGCTATGGGCAACAGAGATAGTCTTAGACCCAGACAGTTTTCGTACATGTCCTCCTAATTCTTTTTTGGAGAATACTGGCTACAATGGAACATTATTATTTTTTTTAACTGGACAACCCCTTTAAAACTCAATAAAGGCCTGACACGAAGGACAAGTGATGTTGCCCATAGCAAACAATCGCATTGCTACTTTCACTTGCAAAAAACTCCTTCCTCATACACATGCATGGTCGGCTCGCTGCAAGCAGGCAGTGCTGGGGATTTTAAACATAGAAAAACCCCTTTTAATAGAAATTGAATCCTACTTACCTCTCCCTCCACCACAATTTCATCGCTCCCCTCCAGTCCCTCCATGACATCTTGTTCATGGATCTCATGATGCTGCAGCCAATCACTGGTGGTCACATGCAGTCATGTGACTGCTGAAGCCATAGATAGTCTGCAGCATCATGTGATCCATGAACGTAACCTCGTCAATGGAGGACCAGGGTGATCACTGGAGCTCTGGAACGGTGGTGATCGGAGAGGTAAGTATTGGGTTATTTTCTATTTCAGCATAGTGAGAGGCGGTAGGGAAGTTTTTGAAAGTCGTGGAAAACCCCTTTAAGCTTTAGTTACATATTTCATCAGCCCTTTAAGTGACGCCAGCTGTCTCTGCAGTTTAGATATGTATTCAGCCATTTGCTTATAAGCTGCATTTTGGATGGATCTGCCAGAGTTGTGTGACCTGTGTTGCGCATATATGTGACTACATGGATAGATCTACTTGTCTATTAATCCTGCTATTGTTTGCTATAGGGACAACGTACAGTGGTCTGAGGAGCAGGAATCAGCAGCTCAGAAGAAAGTGCTTGAAAACAGTTCTCAGCCGCTTCCGCCGGAGCAGCAAGGTAGGATCGCTCACAGTGACAGCTGACTGGGGTTCTGGGTGTTTCAGCCATCTACACTCCTGTATCATAACACAACACCAAAAAAAAGAGGACTTAATACCCATGATTATAAAAAGTACAGTTTTATTCATAATCTTTCTAAAACGTATCCATCAAAAATAGTACAAGACAACATACAGGGACAACAGCTAATACAGCCAAATAGCAGGGAAATAGCTTCACAAGATAACTATAATTATTTTTCAAAAAGTATATCTTTATATAGGAATAGAGTATTTCATTTGTATATTTTTAGAGCAAAGTGCATATTACAGCCTGACAATCATTAAACATATAGCATATCAAAAATAGGTTCCATTACCCATATTAGTGTCTGCTGCGCAAGCCTTTCCCTGCACCCCAACACGCGTTTCGCCCCTGCTTCATCATGGATATTAAGTCCTCTTGTTTTTTGGTGTTGTGCTATTATTGAGTGATATTGCCCTTTGTGTAATACTCTTATAGTTTGACTAATGTCTTGTCTAGGAGTATTTTTTGTGTTACTCCTGTATCATAATAGGTTTATTTATCATTAGTGAACAATAAGGGGATGTTCACACGGTGTGTTGGATCCAAAAAACGCATTCAAAAGCTCTGCATAAATCGCATCCAACATGCAGGTGCGCGTTTGGATGCGTTTTAGCTGCAGCAGGAACGCACCCTGTAGTTTTAAATAGGGTGTCTGCTGAGTCAAATGGATCAAAGAATTGACATGTCAGTTCTTTGAATGGATCCGAAAGACGTACGTAAACACTCATCAGCGATCACTTGTCTGACCACCGATGCGTGTTTTACATTGAAAGCAATGTAATCATTGCACATTGTTAGATGCCTATGTGGGTCCGTTTAGGGTCCGAAACCCAGATCCAAACACGCATCTAAAAACTGATCCAACGCAGGGTGTGAACATCTCCTTACTGCCAGGCTTCCCCCCCAAGATTACAGCTGATCACTGGAGGTCCTGACCGGAGGACACTTTGTGATCATTTATTGTCAAGGCGTTCTTCTAAGGGCATGTCCCCACGGCACGGTTTTTCGGCCGGTTTTTCAGCCGGTTTGCGGTTTTTCAGACCGACTGAAAAACCGGCCGAAAATGAGCACAATTGTGCTCTATGGAAAACCCGTGCAGCAGTCCCCACTGCACAGGTTTTCCGCCCGGCGGTTTTGTTGCCAGGGGAACCGCCGACAAAACATTTAACATGCACAATCTTCCGTCCGGTTTCCGGACGGAACTGTGCATCTCAATGGAGAGGGGGAGGGCTGTTCTCCGCTCATCGCGGAGAAAAGCCGTCCCCCCCGCGGCCGTGGGGATGGCCGCAAAACCGTGTAAACGGCCCCTAACAAGTAGGGAATATCCACAGCAGACAAATCATTTGTCTCTCAATTCCATAATAAGGTATTGGAACATGAGTGTTTTAAGTATAACAATCCCTTCAAGTACTTGACCGAAGAGGACAACTTCATGATTTATATTTACTAGGGGGTTAATATGTACTTTAAAGGGAATTCAGACAATCTGGTAGAAAAATAAAAATCAATCTGAAGCAACTAAGTACAATGTTGGGTCTACAGCTCCTATACAGACCTATGTGTCTCCAGGGTTACAGACTACAAAGGAACCTAGTGTAGTCTGATCCGTTCCCTACTTCTTGCCAATCTACCAAATGCATGCTCTTAGAAGTACAGGGCAGATGGAAGCGAGTATGACTGAGGGATCAAATATGGTAGTATACAGAGATTATTTTTTTTTTAATACAGAGCAGTAAACTCTATTGGATGCAATAATCTAGACAGGTTTTTTTTACCTATTATTTTAACTAATTTTAGTGTTTCAAGGGGAAAGTATAATCTGTTATATGAAATCCCACAAGGAACAGCGTGGTCTTTAAATTGGGTGCACATTTGCTTTTTTTCTCCCCGTCTTCAAAGTGCCATAACTTTTTTTTAAATTTTTTCCATCTAGATAGTTGGCTAGATGTACTTTCTAATGGTGGCATTGACCGTATCATATAATGTACTGGAAAGCCCTGAAAAAATTCTATGTAGGGTAGGATAAGAAAAAAATAATTTTTGCGGGGTTTTGTTTTTATGTAGTTCACTGTTCGGTATAATTGACATGTTATCTGTATTCTGCAGGTCAGTAAAATTTTGGAGATACTAAATATGTAGGGTTTTCTGTTATGTTTAATTATTTTTCAAAAATAAACATTCTCTATTTTTCAAATTTAATCACCTTTTTAATCCCAGTTTTTGGGGCTGTGAAATGAGCAAATAAAAAAAAAAACGCAAATTTGGCTGTTTTTTTTCTTCTAAATGATGTCTAGTTTAAAAGATCGGACTTTTACTGATGCGGTGATACCAATAGTGTATAATTTTTTGGAAAATTATTTGCTAAAAGGCAAAAGTGGGTGTTTTTTTTTTTTTAAACTTGTAGTCTAGGGTACTTGACCTGCCTATGGTAGGATGCAATAGGAGTAGCAATATGGCAGCTACGGAAGCCTTCATAAGGCTTCCACTTGCCATGGCAACAGTTTGGCTGGGACCGATTGGGGGAAGGGGAGAGTCCCTCACCCTTAGATGCCATGGCCATGATTGCTGTGGCGTTTGAAGGGTTAAACAGCATGGATCTGAGCCATCTCCGGTCCCTGCTGATAGGGGCGGGTGTCATCCGCCACATATGGAACAGGCTCATACGTCCATTGCTGGTAAAGGGTTAAAGCGGTTTTCCTATCTCCTGAAATCACAAACACTACCATGTACTCTACTTAAGCACGATGTATAGGTGTAGAGAACCCTTGATATAATGAAATGAAGTTCCGGGTATACCAATACAATTTAAACCAAAACAACTACAGGTATAACACCTTTGAATAAAGATACTAAAAATAACTTTTAATAAAAATAAATAAGAATTGAGAAAAAAAAAACAAAAACACCCTCAAATATACCCTATCAAAGACCTGTCTGCCTCAAAAATGGGGATTTTCGCCCCAATAAGGGCGCCCCCCACACTGGAACCTAAACTAACCCTGTCCCTAGCTAAAAATCTAAAAGAAAAAAAGAAAAACACATATACCACAAAAAGGAGTGCACAAACAAAAAAAAGTGCTGTGATAAATAACAATACAACAGACAATTACGTTTGATGTTCAATAATACTATGGGAATTGATGAATGCGTCATAGGAAGATGATCAATAACGCATAAATATTCCAATATTCCAACGCGTTTCCTCCCTAGATACTGGGGTTCATCAGGGAAAAATTGCAGTTGATAACTGGACCTGTCTCAGTAATCAGATAGCGGGGATCTGTACATGACTTATCCTGGACCCCGTCCTCTATCTTACCAGCCCTGTTTTCCATCATTAATGGACGTGAGTTATATTTTATTGCATACATCTTGTTGATTTTTCTAGATGTTCCGTATTGTTGTTATCAACTGCAATTTTTCCCTGATGAAAACCCCAGTATCTAGGGGAAACGCGTTGGAATATTGGAATATTTATGCGTTATTTATCATCTTCCTATGACGCATCATCAATTCATAGTATTTATTGAACATCAAACGTATATTGTCTGTTGTATTGTTATTTATCACAGCACTTTTTTGTTTGTGCACTCCATTTGTGGTATATGTGTTTTTCTTTTTTTCATTTAGATGTAGCTAGGGACAGGGTTAGTTTAGGTTCAAGTGTTGGGGGGCGCCCTTATTGGGGCGTATTTCCCCATTTTTGAGGCAGACAGGTCTTTGATAGGGTATATTTGAGGGTGTCTTTTCGTTTTCTTTCTCACTTCTTATTTATTTTTATTAAAAGTTATGTTTTATGTATCTTGATTCTAGGTGTTATACCTGTAGTTGTTTTGGTATCTCCTGAAATCCTTTTCTGAGGTCAACTTGTAGATTGCCACGTGCTTACCTCAGGGTGTTGGTTGCGCTTGCACAGCACCCCCCCCCCCCCCCCTCATTTATACCTATAGAAGTTCTGAATATACCCAATCACACTCACTTGGCTACATTCAGAACTCCCATAGAAATGAAAGGGAAGAACGGCACAACCGCAAAATGAGACTCGAGGCTGTTTCTAGATGACTATTGGCCCCATGTATATACCATTCCAAGGTTTGTCAGGGCGTATACTTTATATTATGAGCCCCCATTGGGACCGGGGGGAATGTGAATGTTGGCAATTTCTGTACAGCACTGTGTAATGTGACCGCGTCCTATGAACTAAATTAAATGAATAAAATTTCCCTCTTTACAAGCATTGTACAGCCCATCACCTTTGCTTTTAAAGTGCCTAGAACATCACCATATCATGTAGCATGTAACCGGGAAAGCCTTTTCCAGAGATTTGTCTTTAGAAAAGCTTTGCTGATTTAGACAGGTTCAGATTCAGTCCTTTAATTGGCATTTTAAGCTGCTGGTACCAGTAGGAATAAGTGATTATTCGAAGGTCGTTATGAGCAGATGTTTAGAAACTTGAAGCACTTTTCCATGGTTAGAGAAACATGGCTGCTTTCTTCAGGAAACAGCGCCCCACCTGTCCATAGGTCATATCTGGTATTACAGCTGTAGCTTCATTGAAGTGAATAGAGTCATGCAGAAATACCGCACACAACATGTGATGTAACTGGAAGAAATCAGCCATGTTTTTCTACTCCCGTCCACTCTTTTTAGTGACGTACATCACCAGTGTTGTATTTTTTTGGGTTTCAGAGGAATATGAGGAGAAAGCCAGCAACTACTGGGATGACTTCTACACCATCCATGAAAACCGATTCTTCAAGGACCGGCAGTGGCTCTTCACAGAGTTCCCTGAGCTGTCCTCCAGCTACAGGAGTCAGTCAGATATAGATGGAGAACTGAAGCAAGACTCCAGGGTTAACAGAGATGATGAGAGTAAGAACTATCCAGGATCGTCAGCCACTTAGGATTTTAAAGGGAAGAGCAGAAAGATTCATACCAGCCTCCCTGGGCTACAATGCTTGTCTTTTAAAAAAAAAGGGTCCAGGTACCACCACTCTTTGAAAGGTTGAAGCGATGACACTTCTGTAAAATTTCGGAATCCCGGGGCCTCCACAGTGCTGGAGGGGGAAAGAGCCAACCCAATCCAGGGGGGGCCCGCTGCTTGAGGCCTGAGCCAAAACCCCCATCCAGGGGGCCCCACTCTGGAGGGCCCAAAAGCCAAACCCACCTCCCGGGGGGCCACCCCTGCTGGGGGGTCCATAGAGCCAACACCACCATCCAGGGGCCCCACAGCTGTGGGGGGCCATAGAGCCCCACCCCTCCGGGGGCCCCCCAGCCCTGGGGGGTCCTAAGCCACACACCATCCAGGGGCCCCACAGCTGCTGGGAGGGTCCATAGAGCCATCACACCATCCAGGGGCCCCACAGCTGCTGGAGGGTCCATAGAGCCACACCGCCTTCCAGGGGCTCCCGCAGCTGCTGGAAGGGTCATTGAGCCAAACACCCATCCCCCCCCCCCAAAGGGGCCCACAGACTGGCTGGAGGGACCATAGAGCCAACACAAACATCCAGGGGCCCACAGCTGGTGGCGGGTCCATGAGCCAACACCATCCTCCAGGGGCTCCCGCAGCTGCTGGGAGGGGTCCATAAGAGCCCAAACACCACCTTCCAGGGCTCCCGCAGCTGCTGGAGTCGTCCATAGAGGCCAACACCACCATCCAGGGGCTCCCGCAGCTGCTGGAGGGTCCTATAGAGCCAACACCACCATCCAGGGGCTACCGCAGCTGCTGGGAGGGTCCATAGAGCCAAACACCACCATCCAGGGGCTCCCGCAGCTGTGGGGGTCCAGAGCCAATTACCCCCATCCAGGGGCCCACAGACTGGGAGGGTCCATAGAGCCAACCAACACCATCAGGGCGCCGCACAGCTGCTGGAGGGTCCATAGAGCCAACACCACCATCCATGGGCCGCAAGCTGCTGGAGGGGCCTTAGAGCACACCACCATCCAGGGGCCGCACAGCTGCTGGGAGGGTCCATAGAGCCAACACCACCATCCAGGGCCGCACAACATGCTGGAGGGTCCATAGGAGGCCAACACACCATCCGGGGCTCCCACAGCTGTTGGAGGGTCCATAGAGCCAGCACACCATCCAGGGGCTCCCCACCAGCTTGCGTGGAGGGGCACAGAGCCTAAACACCACCATCCAGGGGGCCCAGAGCGTGCGGGTGCGGTCCATAGAGCCAATCACCACCATCCGGCGCTGCCACAGCTGCTGGAGGGTCCATAGAGGCAACAGCCACCATCCACGGGCGGCACAGCTGCGGAGGGTCCATAGAGCCAACCCACCATCCAGGGCTGCTGCACAGCGGATTGGAGGGTCAATAGAGCCAACACCACCATCCAGGGGCTCCCACACATGCTCAATTGAGTTCCGGTATGTGGAATTAGGGGCCAGAGTAGTACTTTGAAGTCTTAGTCCTGCTCTTTCAACCAATGTTAGACATTTCTAGCTGTGTGACATGTCACATTGTCTTGCTGGAAGATCCCATCCGCCCAAAGGAAAACAATCGACATGATCTGCAGGGATGGATTCATACCCAAATTTGTTGAGTGCTTTCCACATAAACAGATGCCCTGAAAACATAACACTACTGCCACCAGCTTGCGTCCTTCCAGCAATGGTTGCAAGGTGTTTGATCTGTGATGTTTATTGCCTGACATGCCAACGGTTCAATGAGCAGAAAACTTGACTCCTAATTAATTTCAAATTCCAATACTGCCATGAAAAATTGAAGCCTTTTCTGCAGATGCAGCTTGGTTATCAGACGTGCAGTGACATCAGTCTGCTCCGGGGCCCATACACAGTTCGGGTTTAGCAGAGGTGCAGTGACATCCGTTTTGCTCCGGGGCCTCATACATGTAGAGATAGCAGAGGTGCAGTCAGTGACATCTGTTCAGTCGGGCCCCAATAACACAGTTGGGTTAGCAGAGGAGCAGTGCCATCTGTCAGTTACGGGTCCACATCCAGTAGGGTTCGCCAAGGAGGTACAGTCACATCTGTTTGCTCTGGGGCCACATACACAGTAGGGTTAGCAGACGTGCAGTCACATCTGTTTGCTCTGGAGCCTCATACACAGTAGGGTTAGCAGAGGTGCAGTCACATCTGTTTGCTCGGGGGCCTCATACACAGTAGGGGTAGCCAGAGGTGCATTTCACATCTGTTTGCTCTGGGGGCCACATACACAGTTAGGGTTGCGGGTGCAGTCAACATCTGTTTGCTTGGGGCCTCATACACAGTAGGGTTAGCAGAGGTGAGTTATCTGTTTGCTCTGGGGCCTCAACCAGTAGGGTTAGCAGAGGTTGCAGTCACATCTGTTTGCTCTGGGAGCTCATAACAGTAGGGTTAGCAGAGGTGCAGTGACATCCGTTTGCTCCGGGGCCTCATACGATGTAGAGATAGCAGAGGTGCAGTGACATCTGTCAGCTCCGGGCCCCCATACACAGTAGGGTTAGCAGAGGTGCAGTCACATCTGTCAGCTCCGGGCCCCCATACACAGTAGAGATAGCAGAGGTGCAGTGACATCTGTCAGCTCCGGGTCCCACATACACAGTAGGGTTAGCAGAGGTGCAGTGACATCTGTTTGCTCTGGGGCCACATACACAGTAGGGTTAGCAGAGGTGCAGTCACATCTGTTTGCTCTGGAGCCTCATACACAGTAGGGTTAGCAGAGGTGCAGTCACATCTGTTTGCTCTGGGAACTCATACACAGTAGGGTTAGCAGAGGTGCAGTCACATCCGTCTGCTCCGGGGGCCCTATATGCAGTAGGGTTCGCTGAACTGTTGTGTTAGATATGCGTCTGGTCGCCCCCTGGTTCATTTTGGCAGTGGCCTGCTTCACTGTAGCGTGTCAGTCCACCCTTGTGGATCTTTGTAGCCGACGTTCAACTCTCGCATCAACGGCCATGTTGCTTATTCGCAATAGCGTTATTTCACCACAGCACGACAACCTTCACAAACTGCGTAGTTTTAGAAATACAGCCACCATTGCCCCGAATATCATCATCCCCCTTTTGCAACACTGATAAATCGCCCCTTCTACTCATGACAGCAGGAAGGAATATATGTGCAGACAGCCCAACACACACCTTATATACCCACCAAGCCAGCTCGCCACATGTGGCTTCCTTCATGAGCTATGCACTGCCGACGTCAAAAGTGGGACGTGGTCATAATAATGTGACTCGGCTGTGTATATAGATGCCATATAGTGAGGTACTGCATGGGGTTAATACAGCAGTGTCCTTAGCATTGTCAGATTAATGAAGGCCATATCGTGCTTTCAGTGGTCATGCTACAGCGATCACTTGCTGCTTCGTCCTTGGTGGTTGTGCCATCTTCTGACACACTCCATTGAGCAGCATTAATCTGCTTGGTTGGTGGTGGGTTTGGGGTTGTTGTTGGGGGTGGTTGTGTGTGGGTACTATAGCAAGTTGTCCTCGCCTATCCAGCTAATGCTTCCTAATTTTCATTACGACACCATTCATTCTATCATAAATAATTTGTGTTTTCTCTCTTGCTCTTAGGTGGGCTGCGGTGTCGGGAATACAGTATTTCCAATTTTGCAGACAAATAAGTAAGTCACTTTTTACTACTTTTCAGAAGTAGCTGGAATCGCAGCATGGCTTCATTGAAATTGGAGAAATGATGGGTGCAACTTAAAGGGAACCTGTCAGGGCAGCATAAACCACCTATCTGAGAGCTGGATGTGCTAGAGGGAGAGAAGCTGAGATATATAGGGAAGATGAACTCTGATATATAGTGTTCTATGATAGCGGATGAGAAGGCTGAGCTCTGTGATGATATAGGATTATAGGATAGAGGAGAGAAGCTGGCTCTGTATTATAGGGTTTATGAAGAGGGAAAAGTGAGCTCTGTGATAAAAAGGGTTTATGTAGAGGAAAAAGGGGGGGTGAGTTTGGGATTATGGGGTTATGGAAAAGAGGAGAGAAGCTGAGCTCTTTTATATTGGGTTTATGGAAAAAGGGAAGGAGAAGCTGGCTCTGTAATGGGTTTTATGATAGGGGAAAAAAGTTAGTCTTGATATATGGGGGTTATTTTTATAGAAGAAGAACTGATCTGTGATTTTGAGGGTTATATATAGTGGAGAGAAGCTAAAGCCTGTGATATGTGGCTTGGTGTGGGAGAAGCTGAGCTCTGTGATATATTGGTTATAAAAGAAGGAAGAAGCGAGCTCTGTGATATGAGGGTTATTATGTGGGAAAAGGGCTTGGATATGTAGGGTTAGGTAGTGGAGGGGGAAAGTGATCTGTGATAAGGGGGGTTTTACGGTGGGACAAGGATTTTGGTCCCCTGGCGAGTACACCCAATGGCGCCCCCGCCCCCTGCTCGCTCTCAAAACCCCCCCCCCCACTAATTCCTCCCCCTGCGCCAGGCCCCTGTCCAATTTTTCTGAACATTCCACATAGCTCCCCGTCCATCCCCTGCAGTACTGCAAAATAAAAAATCAGCCCTGACAAATTTGCTTTTTTAAAAATCCCCTTCCCCCTCCTTTTTTGACAGTGAAAACCCCTTTAAAAAAAAACAGTAAACAAAAATAATCCACCACACATGGAGAAAAATTTTCCAACGAATGTTTTTAAATAAAACCCCCCTTTAACAAAACCAAGGCCCCAAAAAAACTATTACTACTTAAAGGCCCCAAAAAATTTGCCAACCCTGACCGAACGGGGACCCCCACTTGTGATTTATCAGCTGAAACCAGGTCTGTTTAACTTTAAACCACCCCATAAGGGGCCATTTAGTGGAAATTTCTTTTTTTGTTTTTAAAGACCTGCAGACATTTAAGGGGATTAAACGCTTTTAATCAGTGACCCCAACCCGGAGACATCATTTCTGATCGCGCTTTTCACCTTCCCTTTTTGGGTTTTCCTCCGGTTTTTTCCCCTTCATTCGGTTTGGGCCCCCGGGGACAATACTCGCCCTGGGTTTTGGGGAACAAAAATTTTTCTTAAAGAATCCCACTTTTTCCAGTAACCCCTTTTAATTTTAGGAATTAAGCCCCCCTTAGTCAGCAGGTTTAAAAAGATAGGGCCCCACATTCGGGCCGGTATATAATATTGCCCCCTTAGACAGGGGGGGGTTTTTTAAAAATATGGGGGGCCTCAGGCAGGTATTAGCTGGGGGGCTAAGGAAAAATATATAGCTGGGGGGGTTCGGGGTGGGGCTTTTTTTGGGGGGCCCAAAGGGCCCGGCGTAGGGGGAGCCACGGGCAGCCTTTAGGGGGGCCACAGGCGGCATAGGGGGGCCACGGGCCCGGGGGCAAAATAGGGGCCACAGGCAGGCTTTTTTGGGGGCCCTAGGAAGGCTTAGGGGGGGCACCGGCAGGCTTTTTTTGGGGGGCCGGGGGCAGGGTATGGGGCCACAGGCGTTTAGGGGGGGGGGCCGCAGGGCAGGCTTTATGGGGGGCGGGGAAATATGGGGGCCCAAACAGGCAGGCTTTTTGGGGGCCACGGGCCCGGCATTTAAAAACCCAACAAAAATTAATCCTTACGCCCTCTTCTGTCCTTTCACCCGCGCCTCCTCCGCAGCTTCCCCGGGGCGCACGGCTGGCCGCTGTGGGGCCCGGGGGAATCAGCGTGCGAGACATCACGCCCCCCGACGTTTGCCGGTGAGGCCCCATGGGGCCGGGGGGCAAGTCCCTTAGCGATGCGGGGCCCCCGGGGGGCCTTTGCGGTTTTGGGCCCCTTGGGGCTCACCGGAGGACCCCCCAAAGCGATCAGGGGGGCCCCGGGGCCCGCCCATTTGTCTGCGGACGGGGGGGGCGTTTTCCCTCTGCTCCGCAGAAGCGGTCCCCAAGGGGCCCGGGGCCGGCGTTTCAGGCCCCGGAAAGGGCCTGGAGGCCCGGGAGGGGTCGGGGCCCCTGAGGGTTTCCCCTTAGGGAAAAGCTTTGGTGGGGCCCCCTAGCTCCCCTTGGCCTCCCCGCCCGTGGCCCAGTTTTTTTACCTAAAACCGGAGTTGCTGAAGAAGTTCTATAACCATGTAGCCTGTAGCAGTGAAGCTACTTCTCCTTTTTTAAGAAGCCTTTCCCAATGTTTAACTTCTCCTTTCAAGATAGATTGCTTTTTTTAAATGTGTTAGTATAATGTGAGGGGTAATGACTCCTTTGCTTTTATCTACAGTGACCCCGGGGGTTTGTTTTTATGCTGGGTACTTTTTCCACCACTGCGTGGATATTGAAAAGGGTTTTGACCCAAAAAGTAGACTTTTTATGCCCCAAAGTATATTAACTGCACCTTCTATTTGCATATATTGTCTTTGAACAGGAAAGGGCGTACCCTTTGGGAAGTGCCCTTTCCCCAAAAAATGGTTTTTCATAGGGGACATCAGTGGGTTTTTGCTTAGGCAAATGTAGAATTTTTTTCACATCATACAGATGTATAAGAAAAAGGACCCCCATATCTCCCCCAGCACTAGCAAATTTTTGTTTGAAATGGAAGTCGGCAATGTAATGGGGGGAAACCCGCTAGAAAAAAATTTTTAGTGTGTATTTTAAAAATTATACAAATATAAAGGAAATTTACCCAATTTATTTTAAAAATTTTCAAATCCAAAAAGGTTGGAGCGAAAGGATTTAAAACATATAGCCACTGAAGGAAAAACTCCAATAAAATTGTCTATTTTATTATTAATACAATAAGATCAAAAGAAACAACGCGTTTCGCTGAGCGTCACAAATCTCGCTTCATCAGGTCAATGGACAACAAACTTTGTTTAAAACATTTTTTTGAAATTTCCCGGGCGCTAAAAGGGGAAAAAGGTGAAAGGGTCCCAAGAAAACGTCACAAATCTTCAAAAAAAATCCCACATAACTTTAAGTTTTTTTAGTAAAAAAACATCCATTATTTTAAAAAAAAAATTTATTAAAAAAAAAAACCTTTGTTTTAAAAAATTTTAAAAAATCCACCTTAAAAACAGCTGAAACTATTTTCTAGCACTAAAAGCTTTCAAGAATACACGTAGACAAAATTAGAGGGGTTTTTGTGGGGGTTTAAAATTTATTTGTTTTGCATGTATGTTTTATTTTTATATGTATGGGGTGTTATAAAAAAAAAAAAATTAATTATATATTTAATATATTTTTAAAATTTTATTTTTTATATATAAAATTTTTTATGCGCAGAATCACACTTGGGGTTTTTACTTTATCAACCTGTTTTTCATTAGGTGTCCTATCTGGTTTTTGAAACCCGGGGTGTCCGCAGGGACATGTAAGGGGGGTATTATATATTTTATATATTTTTTAAATATATTCCAAATTTTAAGGTGGCTTGAATCAAAAATTTTTTTTTACTGTAGGAAAAATTGGCCCCATCCCAGTCACCAGAGGGTTGAAAATAGTGCGGGGTCCTGCTTAACTCAGTCAGCCCCCCCAAAATAAAAGCATTGGGACAAATGACACATGTTTATAGGCGCAAAAAAAGCAGAGGGATAGGGAGAAAAAAAGCCGCCCCTCTCCACTGCCCCCGGGGACTCAACACTGTAGTAATAAAAGGATAAAAGGTTGCAGTAGGCAAAAACCCCTTTTTTTATGTTAAAGGGGTTTTGTTTTTTTTTATGTTAAAAAATTTTCCCAAAAACAATCACTTTGAAATTTATATGCCATTAACATTTGTCCTCCCATTTGAGATATCCCCTTTTTAATGGGCTGCTTTGCTCCTTAGGTCGCTATAGCAAAGCCTGTTAAATCTCCCCTGATAGGCTGCCCACTGGGTTGTTTTAAAGCTACGACCTTTTAAAATCTCTCCTGATGGGGGCTCCCAGAAAGGGGTTTGCTATAGTACAGACCTTTTCAATCTCTCCAAAATAGGCTCCCAGCACTGGGGGGCTTTATTTACAGACCTTTTCCATCTTTGTAGGCCCCCAGAAATGGTTTCTATACTACAGACCTTGGTTTCTACGGGCACCCTATTAGAAGCCAGAAAACAGGGCCCCTGAATTCAAATTTAAAAACCAAGAAAACGAACAAATTTCAATGTAGTGAGACCAAACCCCTTTTTTCCCCGTCTTCACAGCCCGGTCTTGGTCAGGGTATTTTTGGTGGGGTTCATTTTTTAAATCCGCCGAAACTCTGACTGTAACCCCGTGCCCCCTTAGTTTACAATAGAAAAAACGAGGGTGTTTTTATAAGCAGCACGGATTTTCTATTGTTTTGATTTTTAAACCAAAGGAAGTTTAAAAATTGGGTTTATCTTTTGGGGAGATTCCAATTTCACTTTCCCTGGTTAAATGGACCAGCCAAAAAACTTAAAACATTTTTTTATTTATTTTTTATTTAATTTTTGGGGGTAAACCCCCTCCAAACTTTTCCCGTTCGAAGAGGTTTTAAAAATTTGTGTAAATTTTCCAAAAACAAATTTTTTTTTTCCGGGTTTTTTACATAGAAGTGAATGGGAAACCGCCAAATAAAAGAAAAGAAAATTTCGTTTCTGTGTAGAAAAACGAAAATAAAATTATATATATATTTATATATATTTAAAATATTTTATATATATATTTTATATATATATATAAAATTATTTCACGCAACATTTTACCAAAGAATACACACCATTGGAAGACAAGGTATTTGTACGGGGAATAAAATGACTTATGCAAAACCCTTTACCTCCAAAAAATCCAGTCAGTTAAAGATTTCTAAAGTGATTTGGGCAGCGAAAATTTTTGAAAAATTGAATTTTTTAGAGGTTGGTTTTTTAAAAAAGGGGTTTTCCCATTAATTTTTTGTTGACTCCTGACCGCCCTGGTGTCCTTTTCCCGTCTTTATTTTTCCTTGGGCGCGATTTCTGTACAGCCCTGGGTTGGCTAAGCATCAACCCTGCCTCTTTCGCCCTTTCCTCTCACCAGGGAAAGGCCCGGGGTTAGGGCCCCTTTTTCACACGGTTATTTTGGACGAGGGGTTTTCCCGGGGGCGTTTTTTCCCCCACCAAAAACCACATTAAAAACCCCGTAAAACACGGTTCTTCAGAAAAAAGGTTTTTTTTTGGGGGTTTCTTGCAAGGGTTTTTTATCGGTTTTAATGAGGTTTTAACCAAAATTTTTATCCCTTTTTCAAATTTTTAAAAGCCCGGACAAAAAAATTTCGCCCAAAACACCTTTTTAAGAATTGACGTGAAACTTCTGGGCCCAAAAAGCGTGTGTGAACTGCAACGAGGGGTTTTAAAAATTGGGAAACAATGAAATTAACGGGGGCGTTTTGGGGTGCTTTTTTGGGGGAGGAAAAAAAAAAGCTACGAAAACCTCATCCAAAACCTCTGGAGCATCTGTGCTGCAACCCTGCGGAATTATTATTATTTTTTAATTTTACTTTATTGCATTTTTCGTCAGATACTATATTTTCTTCAATGTTGGGGCGACCCCTTTTTAAAAATTACCACCACCGCCCGGAAAATGAAAAGACTTTTTTAATCTGGGGAGTGCACATTTCCCCTTATTAATATTACACTCCCGGCCCCCCTTTTTTTGGTCACCTGTCCCAAATTTTCCCTTAACACTTAATTTTAATCAGCCAATCACATGGGGAAACTCAGTGCAAAAAAGGGATGTGACATGGTAAGAAAAATCTTTTCCCGCATTCAAACCGAGCATCAAATTTTGGGAAAAAAAAGGTGATTTTAGGCCCTTTAAAAGTGGCAAAGGTTTTTGGTGCCAGAAGGCTGGTCTGAGTATTTCAGAAACGTGCCCGGGAAAATTTTTACGGGGACAAACCCCCTCTAGGGTTTAAAGAAATGGGTCCCCCAAAAAAAAAAAAACATCCCCCTGGTGGCAGCCGGGGGGCGGAAATGGCCCTTTTTGTTTCCCGAGGTCAAAGGAGAATGGGCAGACTGGTTCGGCTGATAGAAAGGCAACAAATGACCAAATAGAAACCCCTTTACAAACCCAAGGGTAGGCAGAAGGGGCATCCCCTTTAACGCACATACGGTGAACTTTGGGCAGTTTGGGGGTACAAGCCCCAAAAAGGGAAAAACCGGGGGCCACTCTTTTCGCTAAGGGAAAAAAGGAAAAATGAGGCTCCAATTTGCCCAAGGGTCATCGGGAAAAAGGGGGAGTGAAAAGATTGGAAAAAACTTGCCTGGTTGGGTGAGTCTCGATTTTTTTCTGCACTTTTGGAGGTTAAAGGGGGGGAATTTTTGGGGTCAAAAACTGGGGAAAACCTGGATCCCCTCCTGCCTTGGATCAACGGGTTCAGGCTTTGGGGGTGGTTGGTCAAATTTTGGGGGGGGGAAAAAAATTTTTTTGGTACTCTTTGGGCCCCTTGGTACCTAAATTGAGCTTTGTTTTCAAAAACCTTGTGGATTTTTATGCCACGAAGGAAATTTAGGCCCGTTTCTGGGGGCAAAAAAAGGGGGGCCAACCCCTTAATAGCTTTGGGGGACCCAATTTAAATGGCCCGGGGAGTGTATTTTAGAGTTTAAAATAGCGATTTTAGTTTTCATTTAATTTTCCCGAATTTTACCATTGGGGGCTATTTGAAAGCCAAAATTATCGTCCCTTTTTTGCCCAATTTTGGCCTTTGTGATTAGTTCATACTATATGTTTTTGGTGGCCTCCCTTTTTTAGTAGCTATTTTCCAAAATTTTTTTTTCAATCGCTGTTTGTCTTTTTCAGATTTAAACCCCAATTAACAAAGTAAACACGCTTTCTTTTTTCTTTTGTCCACGACCTCTTTTTGAAGGAAAAAGCTTTCCCCTTATTTCCCTTTTTCCCCCGGAGAGCTTTTGGCGCCATCGTCCTTGGGTTTCGTCCTTTCTGCCATCCTTCCAAGCAAGGGGGAGGACCAAATGAGATAGGGAGCTTAAAAAAAGCATTAAAAAAGGGGAAAGGATATTAAAAACCGCAGTTAAAAAATTTGCGCTGACTTGCCCCGTAACTGATGGGGATCACTAACTTTTGGGCTGTTTTATTAAGTTATTTTTTACAAGTTTGTAAGGTGCTGTAGAGCAGTGCTCTTCATTGCTCCCGGGGCTTTTTGCCCCGGGAAACATAAGGGGGGCTGAAGATTTTAACCCCCCCCCTGTCTTGCCATTGAACGTTTTCTTTTTAAAGGGGTTTTGCCACAAAGTAAAATTTTACGTTCCCGAAGATTGCAAAATTAAATAAATTTAAAAATTTTTTACCATTCCCCAATTTTTAAAAATTTTGTACTGTTTTTATTTTAGGGTTCTCCCTTTGTGGTCCATAGTGTATAGGGGTCCCTCTCCAAGGGGGTCGACCAGGGGATAAAAGACCCCAGTCCTTTGGGCCCCCACATGCTAACATTTACCCTCCTCTCAGGGCTGCTTTTGGGTGTTTAAAACCCCCGGTGTGTCCCTTCAAATCTTGTTCTCCTTAGTTTAAAAAGAAAAAAGTGCAAATTTAAATTTAAAAAAAAAAAAAGGGAAAACCCCAAACAGGTCTGTGCATTGAAAAAAGAGAAAAAAAATCCACAGGGTTTGGGTTTTCCCGCAGGGATTTGAACCCAGGGGGCCCTTTAGCGGGGGGCAAAAATTTTTTTCCTTGGCTACATTTTTTAGCTACTCACAGCCCTATACATAAACACCCTTTCTTTGACAGAGGGGGGAAAGGCCTGTGATGTCATCCTGTAGGATCCCAGATATGCAATTCAAAAAAATCCACACACGCCCCCTTCTAGCACACGAGCTGAAGGAAGGATACACGGGTAGAAATGGATGGGGAAAAACCCCCTTTAAAAGCCCTTATTCCCCTGTTTAAACCCAATCACTATTTCCGACATTCGTATATAGGATGCAAGATGCCATTACACGTCTGAGTAAGCTGCTGAAACCTGGTGGTTGCATCCTCTTAAGAGACTATGGCCGGTATGACATGGCTCAACTACGCTTTAAAAAAGGTACCATATTGTGAAGTTACCATAACTGAATACATTTGAGCTCTTTAAAACTTCGTTTAGGGTTCCCCAACTTGCACCATACACAGGATTTGTGTGTTGTTTCTGACCGAGGAGACAAGTTTGCCCTATTTCATATGACCATCATAGAGGAGAGAAAGTCCACCGCTTACCCTTTACCCCTCTTTAAGCCAGAATAAAAACCCTCTTGTACAGGTCCTTCCTATATTACAAGGACAATCGGATTTGTCACCATGTAATGCTAGGTTTACCTACTGAGGCTCTGGTGTCCTGCCTCAGTGCCCACATTTTGAAAAGGTATCTATTGATAACCACTTTACAACCTTTTAAAAAATTTTTTGACTTTTTCCTACCCGCCTTTCCCAAAAGCCCAAAAAATTTTTTTGTCTGCAAAAATGAGGCTTGTTTTTTGCGGGACAAGACATACTTTTTTAAAGGGGCTTTTGCCCCTACCATAGGGTTTAAAATGGGGAAAATGAAATTTCAAATTGGGGGGGAAATAAAAAAATCTTGCGCCATTTGTTGGGGGGCGGGTTTGTTTTTTGTTGCATTCTCTTTCTTATAAAACTGTATTCTCTGCTCGGGGCAATTCTGGTGATGCCAAATATTATGTAAGGTTTTTTTAAAAAAAAAAAACAACAAAAACATTCTTCTTAAATTTGTGCTGCAGCGGTATTTTCTGCAACCATTAACTTTTTTTGGTTTTTCACCTATAACCCTGTGAGGGGGTAATTTTTTTTGCCAGCTGAAGTTTAGTTTTTACATGAGTTGTAGGTAGGATGCCGCACACCATAAAGTAGATTGTGTCAGAATATCTTAGGGTGCTTATGGTAGGTAACCAACCCTATAGGATAGATCAGAAAGCAGTACCTCAGCACTCCTAGGAGTGCTGAGGTACTTTTTCTGATCTAGTTTTCACATGAGACTTTTTAACCCCTTATCGACTGCCCATTGTCTTTGGCATCGGCTGGTGCAGGTCGTTCGTCTACAACGATGTCTTTTGGCGTCGCTGCAGACATCGGGGTCTGCGGCGCCTGGGCGCCGCTGCAGCGCTTGGATCGGGGCTGTACTACACAGCCCTGATCCCAAAGCATCTCCTGCAAGCACCAGGAAGCGGGGGAACCTCCGCACCCGGTGCTTTAACCCTTTAATTGCGGCGGATCGTCACCGCAGCGCAATCAAAGGGTTTCCCTGCTCTGTCGGGTGATCGGAAAACACGGTGACCCGACAGAGCCCGGGGAACGGCTGCACAGTCAGCTCTGGGGAACCAGAGTGGGCCCAGGGGTGTCTGTGTAAAAACCCCGTAATCATGGCATTCCTTGTGCTGGCCTGTTCACTGCCCTTGTTTAAAAAAAAAAAAAAAAAAAATAGTTCTCCCTTCATGGGATTAAAAAAAAAAAAGTAAAAAACATAAAAAGTGTAAAAAAAAAAAAAAAAAGAATAAAAAAAATAAATAATAAAATCAAATAAATAATTAATAAAAAATAATTGTGCATATATTACACACACAAAAAAAAACTCCACATATTAGGTATCCAAAACACGACCGTAATAAACCTTTAGAATTAATCTAACAAGTTATTAATTGTGAAATGTGACTGGTTTAAAAAAAAAAAAAAAAAGAATTCTGCAATTCTTTATAAGTGAACTTCAACTATTCCCTCATAAAGTACAACTCGTCTTGAATAAAACGAGGCCTCATACAACTGCGTCATTGGAAAAATAAAAAAAGTTGCAACTGTTGAAACGCAAGGAGGCAAAAACGAAAAAAATGTTCTGGTCATTAACTACTTTTCAGGTCTGGGGCTTAAGGGGTTAATCAGAATTAAATTTTTGGGATCATGAAATTTCCAAAACTCCACAATTTTGCCATTTAGAATTTTTTTTTCCACAATGTACAGAATAAATAATGTTAGATTTTAATAGTTCACACTTTTACGGACACAGCGATACCAACATTTTTTTACTTTGCTTATTTTTTTTTTTTTCTATCTGTCAGATGGCAAAAGAGGGTTGATTTGAACTCTCAATAAATATATACACACACTCGCATAAACACACATCAAAAAAATATATATGTGTGTGTGTATTATATATTATATATATATATATATATAAATATATATATATTATATATATATGTATATGTATTCTTAATTTTTTTTTTTTTTTTTTTTCCCATCTAATATTGATGCATATGGTCCATGTAGGAAGTAACAGAAGCAATAACATGGTGGCTACGGAAGCCTTCATTAGGCTTCCAGCTGCCAAGGTAACCGACCATCACTCTGCGACTTCTCTGCTGAGGGGAGGCAATTCAAGAGGGGGAACAGCATTCCTTGTTCATTTTTAGACATTCTAAATGAACGATGTAAAAAATAAAGAAAGTTTTAAAAATGAAAAGTAAAGTATGTACTTATACTACTGATATTTTGGTGCATTTTTGTAAACGTACATACATGTGAAAAAATGTGAATAAAATATGTAAAATAAAATAAACACTAAGGGCCTCATGTATGAAAACTGTCCAATTGTAAGACTTTCTTAGTTGCCCATAGCAAGTAAACAGAGCTCCCCTTTTATTTCACCTAGTGCTCTGAAAAAATGAAAAGGGAGCTCTGGTTGCTATGGCCAACAAAGAAAGTCTAATATTTGGCAATTTCATATATATTCCCCTAACTGTTCAAATCACCCCTCTTTTGCCATTAAACAAATTAAAAAAGTTACACATTATTGGTATCTCCACGTCCATAAAAGTCCAATCTATTAAAATATAACACCTGTCTCGTGATTGGGCCCCCAGGAGTCTCCATTCAGAACGGAGTCGGTTGTGCAGGACTCTCCATTTTGTACTATGGGAGTTGCGAGTACAGGCGAGCGCTGTGTTCGGCTGTACTTAGAACTCCCATAGAACTGAATGGAGAGTTGTGCACAAGCGTGACCGGCTATCCTTTCTGAACAGAGACTTTCAGCAGACCTTTCCCAGGGATGGGCACCGCACCTATTACACTTTGATCGCATATCTTATTGATCAAAGTGTGAGATCGGAACACCCCTTTAAGTTGGGCTTTAAACATATTCATATAGAGATCAAATGTAACTTGCCCTGTATGATCAAAGCAGAGCTGTATGCTTTACTAGCTGAACTGTATAGAGTCCCTGTGGTTTTGAGTCACTGTATGCTTTATATTATAGGCCGCTGTCTTTCTGAAAACTTTTACGTCCGAGGAGATGGGACAAGAGTCTACTTTTTTACACAAGGCAAGTCTAAGCCAGAACCAAATAAATGCTGCATGTTTTTTAATTGTACTATTCAGATAAGTTGTATATTTTTTAATTGTACTATTTAAAGGAAATGTGTCATCAAAAATGACTTATTGTTTAACTCACATTTTTATGTTAAACTCCTTTTTTAAGAGTTTTGGTTTATTTTTTTTAATTTTCCATATCACTTCCAATATTTTTTAATAATTCTTAAGTCCTGCAGGTTTCACTTTGGCCACTAGGCCTAATAATTGTCTGACACTTCCTGTTCTGTAGGGAAAGATTCGCAGTTGTCTGCTCATTATCAGCACAAAGGGGGTCAAACTGAAAGGAGACACCAGTGTGAATAGATAACACAGGATCCACCAGTCACAAGAGGAGATAGTCACAGTTCACCCTCTCTCCTCCCTGCACACGAACTTCTTCCCAGGTCACAGAACATGACTAGAAAACTTTAAGTCTCCTATGTGCGTGAAGCTACTGTAAAGCATCTCTCTGACTGCTGTTAAAGCAGTGCAAACAAGGCCTAGTGGCCAAAGTGAAAACTGCAAGACTTAAAGGTGTTTTTGCCATGAAGTGAGTTCCTTACCTCTTATCTGCTCAGGAGAGAATATAAACAAAACAGCTGAGTCATGAACGGCTGCAGGGGTGAGCAGAGAGCGAGGAAGAAGGGAGCATCTGCAATGTTTACTCAAATAATTACATTACAACCAGTGGATTATCTATACAAAAGACACCGCCTCATAAACTGCACTTTCTCCCCAGCTCCTTCATGTTCCCTGTCATCAGATGAGAAGTGCAAACACGTAAGTGTGGCCAGATCAGCTCCTGTCAGTGTCCTGGTCATGTCTAATGTAAACTGTCAGGAAACCAAGGGGGACTGAGCAATGCTGTAGCTCTCACAGGCTTCACTTTTTGTAATCACATATATTTAGAAAAGTGATTAAATACCCATTTTGGAGGATCCCACGTCAACATTACATCGTGGCAAAACCCCTTTACGAATTGTTAAAAAATATTGAAAGTGATATGAAAAATGAAACACATTTTTTTTTTTTTTTTTTTAAACATAAAAACGGGACTTAAACAATAACTAATTTTTTAATGACACATTCCCTTTAAGAAGGCATAGAAGTACCATAGGTTTAGGCTATTGACCTGTGACATCGCTTTATATATTTGTTTCAGTAGATAGCTGTGTTCTCTGTGACATAACAATTCTGGATCATCTTTTGTTCCTCTGTTAATTCCTTGTAGAAATGTGTTACTGAATCTGTCAACTGGGTGTTACCGGTTGGGAGTGTGACCCTGCACAATGTGTCAGCACTGATTGGACACTGTCGGAGTCAGTGTGTGACACGCCCTGCTGAAAATTAGAATGGTAACGCCCAACTGACAGATTCAGTTTTTTGGTTTTTTTTTTCTTACACTTAATTTTTTAGCCCCTAAGCTACGTGACCACAGGAGTGTGTGATCACTTGCACACCGTACTGTATGGCATTGCAGTGTAGTGTACATTTACTGCATATCTGTTACACCTTGCCAAATTGTTGGCACCCCATAAGCCTGGTAGTAGGAGGGGAGTTTGGGTAATGAAGAGAGGAAACCTAACTGTTGAGGAGCTGCAGCAAGTGGTTAAGTGGTTAATTTCTGGCTGTTTGCATCAGATCCCGGTGTCCGCTCTAAGAGCTGCCATCTGCCGTGAATGAAGCAGGCATGGTCAGGACATGGCACAAGAACACATTAAGGAACATCACCATCCCGAGGGGCCCACCTGGCGTTTTCCTGGCTCCCCTGTGGGCTATTCTGAGTCTGCAAATAACATTACATTTTTTGGAAGTTGGCAACTGAAGATCCATCTAAATAAATTAGAATAAATGAGAGTATCATTGAAAAGTTAATGTATGTCTGTAATTCAAGTCAGATAGAGAAACCCCCTATGCATGCAAATCCCAAGTTATGAATGGGATGGGGACTGTAGGTTTGTTCTTAAATTGAATTTGTCTATAAGTCAGAACAGGTATATTTATTAAATGTAACTCCAGCTAAATTTTAATTTTTTTTTTTAGTTTTGGATAGTTCACAGAAGGGGTTAACACCCCTGTATCATTTGTTTTACGGTCTGTGCCCCTGTTTAGAAGATTTCACATCACTTTCTGTCTGTCATGTGCTTTTGCTGGCACTTGTAGTTCCATAGCTGCTGTAGAAAATGGAACTACAAGTGCCAGCATGCCACAGCAGCACATGTTAAATACATGTACTAATCAGCATCCATACAATTAGTACATGTGTGCTGTGGCATGGTGGCACTTGTAGTTCCACAGTTACAAATGCCAGCATGGCACACACATGCTGATACAGTACGGTATATTACATTGGAGATGTAAGGGGGACCAGGAACGGTAAGAACAGATCTGCTGTTCCAGGGTCAACAGCGCAAGATCAGAGCAGCGTCAGAAAGAGCTGTTATGCCGGCCTGAAGACGGAGGATCCCAGCGTAAAGTGGGCAGGCGGGAGGAAGATTAAAAAAGCTGCTGTGCTTTGCCGGGCAGAAGACGCAGTGGGTGGAGGAAGGCTTGCGATGTTCCGGCGTTATTATTGGGCATGACTCAGTATGTGATGTCGGCATAAGTCTCCATTTGTCACTAGGAGACCGATGTAATTCGGAACGTTGTACGTCGGAGACTGCCGGTGTTGATAGACTCATTACACACAGAACGATAGAATTCAAGCGTTTATTTCTTTTAAACACTTGAAATCTATGGCTCTGTGTGATACATAGTTTTGTTAGGCCAAAAAAAGACAGATTCAATCCAGTTCAATCTATTGTGCTAAAGTGTTGATCTAGAGCATGGTTCTCAACCTTCCTAATGCCGTGACCCCGCATTACAGTTCCTCACGTTGCGGTGACCCCAAACCAAAAAATAATTTTGATGGCTACTTCAAAACTGTAATTTTGCTACATGAGGGGTTACATATGTGTGACGCCTCTGAGCGGTATCTCTACATGTCACATATATTTAAAGGTACCACTCAGAGCCGTTACATAGATGTAACCTTGTCCAGGGGAGGGGGGAGGCTATGATTGGCACATGAGGGGTCACATATGTAACCCCTCATGTGCCACTCACAGCTCCCCCTGTAAGGGAGGGGGGGTTAAATGTAATGTACATATCATGTAATGTCTGTGTGTGGTACAAGTAACAGGTTAATAACATATTACTTGTACCACATACAGACATTACATGATGCAATGGGTGTGTGTGTGTGTTTTACACTAAATTACCTTGCAGTCAGGAACAGTCCGGTCCTTGTGGGCGGTGCGTGCAGGACGCTGAAAGCGAGCTGCATCACGTGCCCACACTACGTATGGAACCGTCAGGAACAGGCCTGCCATACTCAGTGCAGAGAGAGCGCTGATACTGTACGGCAGGGCTGTTCCTGACGCTTCATACGTAGTGTGGGTGCGTGTTGCAGCTCGCTTTCAGCGTCCTACACGCACCGCCCACAAGGACCGGCGGGACGTAAGTCCGTACTCGCCGCAGCGCCGATCACAGGAGCGGCTCACTGAGCCACCAATGCTGAAAGTAACACCCAGGCTTAGGAACGGCTCTGGCTTTAGGCGATCTCTGTGTTTTGGTCGTTCGACCCCCGCCGGGGTCGCAACCACAGGTTGAGAACCGCTGATCTAGAGGAAGACAAAACCCCCCATGAGGTAGAAGTCAATTGTCCTCATTTTAGGAAAAAAATTCCTGACTCCAATCTGGCAATCGGAATAATCCCTGGATCAGCGACCCTTCTCCAGGATCCTGGTCACTATAACTTGTTATATTATTACATCTAGAAATGTCTCCAGACCCTTCTCCAGAATCCTGGTTAATATAACTAACTTGTTCTATTATTACATCTAGAAATGTATCCAGACCTTCTCCAGAATCCTGGTCACTATAACATGTTTTTATATTACATCTAGCAATGTATCCAGACCCTTCTCTCCAGAATCCTGGTCACTAACTTTGTTATATTATTACATCTAGAAATGTATCCAGACCCTTCTCCAGAATCCTGGTCACTATAACTTGTTATATTATTACATCTAGAAATGTCTCCAGACCCTTCTCCAGAATCCTGGGCACTAGAACATGTTATTATTACATCTAGAAATGCAACCAATCCTTTCTTGAACTCTGTTATTGAATTCATCCTGACAAGTTCCTCTGGCAGAGAGTTCCACAGTCTCACTGCTCTTACAGTAAATAATCCCTTTCTATGCTTATGTAGAAATCTTCTTTCCTCAGGACATAGAAAACGTCCCTTTGTTCTTGATACAGTCCTGGGTATAAACAGATCTTGGCAGAGATCTCTACATTAACCTTTAACATATTTAAACATATTTATCATGTCTCCCCGTAGCAGTCTTTTCTCTAAACTAAATAACCCCAATCTTGCTAATCTTTCTGGGTATTGTAGTCCACCCAGTCCTTTTATTATTTTTGTTGCCCGCCTTTGTACCTGTTCAAGCTCTACAATGTCTTTCCTGTGAACCGTTGCCCAAAACTGTCCACAATATTCCATGTGTGGTCTGACCAGTGATTTGCACATGATGAGGTTATTCTCCCATTATACATCTATGCCCCTTTTAATAAACCCCATGATCCTATTTGCCTTGGCAGCTGCTGCCTGACACTGGCTGCTACAATTAGGTTTCCTGTCCACCAGGATTCCCAAGACCTTCTCCAGTCACTTTTACCCAGCCTTTTTACGTTTAACAAGTAATCGTGGATTGGATTTTCCCCCCCCCCATGTGCATAACCTTGCATTTATCCATGCTAAACCTCATCTGCCACTTCTGTGCCCAGGCCTCCAACTTATCCAGATCCCTTTGTAACAAAAAATCATCTATTGTGTTGATTACTTTTCATAGCTTAGTATCATCTGCAAAGATCAATATTCTACTGTGCAATTCCTGTGTAAGGTCATTAATAAACATATTAAAGAGGATAGGGCCCAATACTGATTCCCCACTAGTAACAGGGATCCAGTCTGAGTATGTACCTTTAAATTTTCCCCAAACCCCTTTTTTTTTCCAAATAAATGAGAAATTTATTTCCCCACTTGAAAACTTTTTGAGTCTTTTACAATATGGGGGTTTTCTCTTTTAAAACTTCAATTACAGATGTAAATGAACTTTTCAATGAAAAATTTTTTGGGAGATACCCCCTGAATGCCCTTTTGTTGAGTTTTGGTTTTTGGGACAGATATATTCTTTTTCCCCCAGATGAATTTTAAAAATTTTTTATTTACTGCGGGGCTTGGAGAAAGTGCAAAATACAGTGGATCGCAGGCTTCAAGTAAACCCGGGGAAAACAGCTGCCCAAATGTCCCGGGTGTGTGGAAAAAAATTAAAATACCGCCGCCATGAAACCCCTAAAAACCCAACAGCAAGACGATAACAACAAAAAAAGGGATCCCATTGCCTTTGGGGGTGGAATATAGCTCTGTTTTGCTCACGAGACCATATGCCATGTACATGAAGTATAGGAGGCTGATATCCTCTCCTCTGACCCTTTTATTAAACCCAACCTTTGTGAAGGCCCAATCTTGGGGTTCCATCGGGACCACCCCGGTGAATTTTTCAAAAAATTTATTTTTCCCAAAAAAGGTCAGTGTAGGACTTGTATGGAAATATGTATTACATACTATGCCCAACATTTGATTTGAGTGGTCGATCACTGCTGGTTTTTATGTTTTAGAGCCTATAACTCTAGAACAAATTTTCATTTTTTTTCTCTCTTATAAAAAATAAAAAATTTTTAAAGTTTTTTAAATTTCCTTCCCTTCTTTGTTTAACTTTTGTCGTCGTCAAAGTGAAAAGAAAATTTGAAAGCCCCGGGCTAAGTAATCTGCCCGCATCCCCACCCCAAGGGTAAAGGGGAGGCTACGTTCCCCCCATCAGCACCCATTTTTTGCTTTGGAAAAATTGGCCCCTTCTTGACGGGTGGGGTCCTCTAGAAGATGGCTGGTATACAGGCAATTCCCCGGGTTACGAATGGGATAGGGACTGTATTTTTTGTTCTTAAGTTGTTTTTTGTCAAAAAATTTCGGAACGGGTATATTTATTAAATGAAAACAGCACAAAAGGTGTTTTTTTTTTTTTAGTTTTACATTTTTTTTGCTATCTGTGCTTTTTTAAAGAAGATTTCCCATCTTTTCACATCAGGTGCTGTTTGTGGCATGCGGGAAAATTGTCTTTCCCAAATAGCTACTATCTGGGGTGGAACATGGAAAATCAAGTGAAGCATTCCCCAAAAGTATTTTTGGAAAACCTAGGGGACAGATGAAAGTTAAAACGGTTTTTTTAAAGTGAGGACTGCCTGTATATTTTTTGTAAGGGAAACTAAAAATTTGTCACTTTTTTTTTGGGGGTTTCTCAACTGGGTTTTGTCTTTTTGGAGAACTTTCATTGTATTCTAAAGAGGCATTAGAGCCCAAAATATTTACCACGTATCCCCTAGAGTTTTAAACCCCCGGGTCCCCCCAAGTAAAATTGAAAAAAATTTCCTGTAAGATTCTCTTATAAAACCCAAACCCTTTAAAAAAATATTAAAAGTGTTTTTTTTTTGTTTTTTTTTTGTGCGGATTTTGGGGGCCCGGTTTTTGGGTGACCCTTTAAACTTTAAAAACTGTGCAATAATCCCCCTTTTTGGGAATTGAAGTACAAGTTTTTTGGGTTTTTTTTTTAAAAGTTTTTCGGTTTTGGGAAGCATCTTGGGAAAAGTCCAAGATTTTGTGGGATTTACGTTTTGGTTTTTTCTATTGAGGTCAAAAGGGATGATTTATAGTTGGAATTTTGCAGATTCTAATTTTATTTTTATTATTTTACTTATTCAAAAGCTTTACTGAAGAAAGACCTCCAAATACAATCAAATGAAAAGTCCTGAAAATTTGCATAGAAAATAACACTCAAAGATGCCAAACAGGGGGGCGGGGTTCCTGACTTGGGAGAAGGGGAAAGCGGGTTCTGGGAGCCCCCTCTAAAGCCCTTAACACTATCCGGATCCAAAAAGCCTGTTTTCCATGGGGAAATCCTCAAAAAAAAACAAGAAGGCTCCCCGGGGGGGTTCCCCCTCACCCTCCCAGGGGGACATCGGGCCAAATTTATTTTGGAAAATACACCCCTTTAAAAGGGAGGCGGGAAAGACGCTCCCCCACCCAACCCCGCAAGAGGGGCCGCCAGACCGCGATTCGGGCCAAAACCCGGGCCCCCCTGCAAGCTTGCCACCCACCCTTTTCCCGGGACCCCAGGAAGGAAAGGGGGAGCCTGCATCCCCACCCAAAGGGGCAGGCGGGGCGGGCGTGAAGATGCCCGGCGCCGCTTTTTACCCCGGGCCGGGGGGGAAGGGACCCCGGGGGCGCTGAGTGTTCGGAGGGCCCTGCCCTCACCTGGGGGCCCAAAGCAGAAAAAGGGATCCCCTCCCGCCTCCCCCGGGAGCCCGGACTTGGGGAAACCTGCGGCGTTTGCCGCGAGCACACCCGTCATTTTTCTCCTTCAGAAGGAAAGGCTGAAACGCGGGACCCCGGCGGACCCACGAGCCACGTCACGTGGACCCCGACCTCGGGCCCCGGCTGCCGGTGTTTCCACGCCGGCTCATCACGTCGGGCAGGACCCCCAAGTGCCGCAGAAAGGGGGATGTGGACCCACGACCCCCGGCAGGAAACCACCCCGCAGCACCGGGGGGAAAACCCCTCACCCCACCCCTGGCCCCCCTTGGGGTTTAGGGAGCCTGGGGGCCCCTTAAACCCAAAGGTGTCCTTTCAGGGGACCCGGGGCACCCAAATTAACCCCACAAACTGGGGATGGGGCAGGGCCCTGCTATGGAATTGGGGGATCCCCCTCCCCCATCCCCCCCCTCACGGGGCCCCCAAAGGGGACATTGTCCCCCCTTTCCCCCTCAGTCTCCCAACAGGGGCCTTTAAAGCCCCAGCACTCTCCCCCGGGCCTGCAAGACCCCCACTCATAGGAGGTTTCCAATACCACCGGGCAATGGGGGTGCCCTCTTCCTAGCCACAGCCCTCCTCCCTACAGAGACCGGGCCCCTTTTGCCTGCGGGGTTGGGACTAAAACAAGGGGGATTTTTTTCCCTTCCCTTAGGCGGGGTCGGGGGTCCCCTGCCGGGTTCAAAAACCGGGCCCCCTAAGGGGGAGACTACCCACCGCCGCCCCCCTCCCGGGGGGGCGGGGGGGCCCGGGGTTCTCCACGGGCCCCCCAAATGCTGAGGCCTCGTTGGGGCTGTTTCACCTCCCCAAAACTCCTTTTGCCGAAAAAAGCGGGATCCCTCTCCTTTTGCCTCCACTCCTCGCTGTGACCCCCCAAAAAATGAATATTCCTTAAAAGGTCACAAGCGGGGGGCCTCATCCCAAAATTGGTTGTTATTCGGGAAAGGTTTGGCATTGCCAATCCTGGCGGGGGCTTTCCCTGAGTTGGTCCCCAAACTTCCCGGGGGCCGGAAAAAACCGTCCCCCTTTTAGCAGCCCTTTCGGTTCTTTACAGCCCCTTCCCAAACGAAAGCCCCCTCTCATAAATTTGTTAAAAACCGGGGGCTGGGGGGTTTTCCGGAGGGAATTCCCCCAATTTTTTTCAGATCTTTCATCATTATCTATAGAGGGGGGGACTCTCTGCAGGGGTTCAGGTTTTCTTCTTTTTTGCTTTTTTGGGGTGTTTCCCCAAAGGGTTGTTTTCCACAGAATTTTCCCTCACTATTTGCCACCAGAAAGCCCCTAGATGATGTTGAAAAAAACCCCCGGGGGGGAAAAAACCCTTAGGATTTAAGGTCTCCCAGAGCCCGTTTACCGACGGCCGAGTGACCCCTTTTTTCATTTTCCCGGCTTTTTTAAATAGCACCCTTAAACGTACCCAATATTTAAATTAAAATGGACAGGGTGCAAAAGAGCGCTCCCGCCCACCCAAAAACGACCCCTCTCCCCCCAAAGGGGGACATTATTTGTCGTATTCTTTTTTTTTGTGCTAAAGGGGGAAAAATTCAAACGGGGGGCCCCAGAAAAACATAGACCCCTTTTGTAAATTTAAAGATAAATCCCCGATACAGATCTTCCCAGATATCCCCCCGGACACCCCCCTACTCAGGAGCAAGGCCTAAACCAATCCTTGCTGTGCTAGGGGGAAAAAAAAATTCCCCTTTACCGCTGGGGGTTTCCCATTTGCCCTAAAATCCCCCGGGGCCAGGGGGGGGGAAAAATCTTTAAACGCTGCGTTTCTCCCGAGGATGTGCCTGCTTTCCTAGGGATTTACAAATTTTTGATATCTCGCTGTCGGAGGGGCCCTTTCCCTCGCTTCCCCCGGGGGAAAACAGGCCGCGGATGACTGGCCCTTTTTTGGCCGACCCCCCCGCACTGCCCCGGGGGGAAGCCTCTTCCGCATGGGAAGCCCGAACCCATGGGCCCCTCGTAACTAAAAACTTCCCCTTATTTTTCGGGTGGTACCCCCATCTGTCCCGACGTGTGGTGCCTTGAAGGTCATTGATATCCCCCTTTTGTAAACGGAACTTTTTTATTTTTTTCCACCTTTTTTTTTTTTTTTTTTTTTTTTTTTTTTTTTTTTTTTTTTTTGAGGTCTCTTACAAAAGGGGCGAGGGTAAAGGCCCATTCCCCTGGTTATGATGGGGATCACCTTTCTTTTCCCCCCAGGGTTTTTTTCCCATAAGTTTTAAAAGGTTTTTAATAATACCCCGGTTTTTTTGTTGCTCTTTTCAATTTGGGGGTAACGGGGGCTGCCCTGGAGTTTTCCTTTTTTTCCGCCCCCCCACATGGGGTTGGTTTTTCCTGGGCCCCCGCTGTTTTGGTTTTTGGTGGTTTGCCCTGGTCTTCCTTTGGGTTTTCCCAATATTTTTATGAGGTGGGGGGATTTTTTCCCCCTTTGCTTATTTTTTTGTTATTTGTTTTTGTTACTGGTTGGTATTGTTTTTTTCCCCTCCCTCCCCTCCTCCTTCCACCCCCCCCCTTTTTTTTTTTTTTTTCTTTTCTCTTTCTTTTTCCCCCCTTTTTTCTTCCCCTTCCCCCTGCCCCGGGGGGGCCCGGAGGGGGCGCATCTTTATTGGGGGGTCTTCCCGTTCCCTTTTTTAAAGGGGGGTCTTTAAATAAGGTTTTTTTTATAAAAGCAAAGGGGGCTTAATTTTCGCCTAAAAACGGGCCCAAATCCTATTCATTTCCCATTTGTCAGAAAACGCAATTTTTAGCGTGTTTTCAAAAAAACCCCAAAATTTTAAATCTTCTTAAAGCCCCTTTATTTAAAAAACAAATATTTTTCGCACTGGTATTTCTAATTTCCCCCTTTCCAAAAGTAGGGGGGTAGCCATTTTCCATTTATTAAAAAACTTTGTCACATCAGATGGGAAAAGGTATTGTAGTGAAGAGGCGAGGGGACCTAAATTTTTAATACTTACCATTAATTTGGGAAAAAGGTTTTTCGGGTTGTGAACATTTATGCTCCTTTAAACCCGGGTTTTGGTTTTCTTTTTCCCTTTTGGGAGGTCCTTTAGAAATTGCATACCTTTCCACAGGGTTCCCGCCCGTTCGCGGTGATTTCCAAACCCCACAATTGGGCCCAACCCCTTTGGGCAAATCCCCCAGGACGCTCTTTTTGCTTTTTACTCAGCCCATTAAGAAGGGCAAAAAAGCTTTTTTGGGAATTTCCCAAATTTGGGTTTTGGGTGGTTTTGGCCCGGGTGGGAACACCCATCTGGGTAGAGGGGTTATACGTTTTACTCTACGCCACACATTCATACAGGGCGCATTGGGTTATGTCCGCCCCCAAAACCCCGCTCTTCCCCGGTTTAGATCCCCCTTCCATAGGAAGTGTTTTGATGGCGGGGTCACGCCCCCATTGTCCCTCTCTCTCCCACCTCCCCAATAAAGGCTTCTAAAGCAAAGGATCTGGAAGGGGTTTAATGGGGGTCTGTTAAATGGACACGGTGTTCCCGGGGGATTTTTAAACAAAACCATCGAACATTTTTCCCGGTGGAACATTTTTCAAAACTCAACCAAAAAATTATTTTCCAAAGGGGGCCCTTAAAAAGCGTCATAGAGGGGATTCCCGATTTAAAAACGGTAGCCCTCTTAAAAAGGGCCCCTTTTGGCTTGGGCCCTGGTGAAAAACCCCCCCAGAAGGTGGGGGTGTTGGAGGCAACATAAAACAAGCTCATCTAAGGGTGTGCTGCAGGTTTTCCTGGGGGCCCCGGCTTGGGAAATTCGTCTTTTTTGCTCGAGCCTCTTGGGCAAAAAAATTTTTTTTCAGGGTCTGCCGGAGCAAATTCTATGAATATGGAAATAAAATGGGGCGTTTTTTTGGCCAGGGGCCCCCAGGGAGGGGACTGGCGCTTTTAAATTTCCTAGTATAAAACCCGCACTCCCCGGGGGCGGAAATTGGGACATTCAATAGGGGGGAATTTTTGACTGAGTTTAGGGTCCTTTTTCTCTAAACTATATAAACTCCCCGCCACCCCCCTCCCTACCATCCCAACCTAGACTAAACCCCCCTTCTCCTTTTTTAGGCGCTCCCATCTGAAATTTTTCCAAGTCTTGGGGGAGCTTTTCTCCCAGGCGGGTTGGAGGCTGTTTTTAAAGGGCTTTCCCAGTGGAAAAAAGGGCCCCGGGTGACGGCTTCCAAAAAGTTTTTTTTAAAACACTCCTGCCCTTTCCCCCCCATTTATGCTTAGGGGCTTTTTAATTTTTATCTCGGATCCTCCCCTTTTCCCAGGGTTCTAAAATTTGGGCCCCCTATTTCAGTTCTTCCCAAAGCAGGGAAAGACCCCGGCTTGCGGGGGGGGTTATAGGCCCCTCTCTCTTTTTAAAAGTTGGGCCTTAAAATTTTCTCTAAAAATTTTTAGGCCAAAAAACCCTTTTTAATTTCCCTATCTTTTCCCCCCCTGATTCACCCAGACCAGGTGGGTTTGTTCCGGGAAAGGGGGCCCGGGATAACACCCCTTTAAAACCCTAGAAAATTACCTTTTGCCCCAAAAGCGGGGGGCCCCCTGATGGTCATTTTTCTCGACGCGGAAAAAAAACGTTTTTAAAAGGATCCCATGGGGCTCACTTCCCCTTTCTTTTAACACATAGGGGGCTTGGCCCCAAATTTTAAAAGGAAAAATTTCCCGGGTTGTACCAAAAAACCCTTTTCCCCTAAAGGGTTTAAAATCAATGGCTCCCTTTTGGACACTTTTAAGATTTCATAATGGCACGAAACGGGGTGCCCCTTTCCCCACCCATTTTTATGTTTTTGGTCATGGAAACCCCCTGTTAAAAATGCCATACGTAAAAAATTTCCGGGAAACAAGGGGGGGGAGTGATCGGGGGAGCGGGAAATTTTAAATGGGCCGGGGCCCCCTTTTCCCATGAAACTCCTGAATTACTTAACTAACCCCCACGTATCAAATTTCCTCCTTTATTTTTCCGAACGGAATCTTTTAGCGCGTGGGGCCACTACAAAATCAACTCACTAAATTTTGAAACTTTAAAAGTAACCCTTGGGTCAAAAAGTCATTTTCCGGGCCCTAAAGCCCAAATTTTCCATTTTCCTGGCCACAGAATGGCATCTCTTATTTGGGGGACCAAAATCCCCCGAACCTTTGCAGTTATTTGAAAGTAACTTTTCTTCCCAGTAAACGGAAAAATTTTAAATCATACCCCGAAGGGTTGGGGCCAAAAGGGCCCTTTTCTTTGGGTTTGGGGGGAAAGAATATTCTGAAGATGTTTTATCCCCTAAAATTTTGTCTATTCCCGACTGTCCCCCCTTTCAATTTTAGCCTCATTTTTGGGGCCAACTTTCCAGCGTGCTTTAAAGGGTTTCCCTTTTGGGAAAAATTTGGGCGACCCCCGAATAAAGGGGGAGAGTTGAGCGGCCTAAGGGGGAGGGGGGAGCGGGGGCCCTTTCCCGAATGCAGACTCTATTTTCCTTGGGGTGCGCCATGCCCCGTTTTTAAAAATCTAAATTTCACAACCCCCCATGAAAAAAATGTGGGTATATATTGCCCAAACGCTAAAGTCGGCAACACTAATTTCTTCCCTGGGCTCGGGAATTTCCCTTTTTCTCTGACACCTACCATTTCTCCCTTTCCACCCTCCATTTCCCCCACCATAATACGGAAGTCTCCCTACTTCCCGGGAAATTTCCGGAAACCTTAAAAGGGGTCTGTTTTCCCGGGCTCGGGTTTAAACCTGCTTCCCTTCCCGGGGGCCTCAAAAGGAAAAAACTATTTCTGGGGCAGCTTTTAAATTTAGGGGGCCCATTTTTAAAAAACTCAAATCCAGGAAAAAAGGCTTAATTTCTTTTTCTCAATCAAAAAGGGCGCCCCCCCCCCCCCTTTGGAACCATTTTGAATTTCCTGCAGCTTCCAAAAACTTTTTTAACCCCCAACAAATTGGAAGGGATTTGTCCAAAAACGCTTTCCCCGTTTGAGAAGCTTTGTATGAAGTTTTACACTCCCTAAAACCCCCAGTTTCGTTGATTTTTCATTTGGGTGGGTTTTTCACGGCTAATTATCCTCCTCCTTCCCATTGTGTAGGGGGGGGAGAGGGGAAAAACAACAACATTTTCGGGGAAACAAAGGCAGAAGGGGGCTTTTTTTACCCATAAACTGTCATTTTCTTGCAAAAACGCAAAAAGGGAATGAAAAAAAATTTTTGGGGTAGGGGTACAGGGGGCCGGGCCCGCTCCATAAATGGGGTTTCCCCCCTACCCCTGAAAAACCTGTGGGGTTGTTTTTAAGGAGGAAAGGGAACCCTGTCTCATATATTGGGGGGGGTGCCAGTTTTAAGGATTTCTGGGGGAAATTTTTTTACGGGGGATACGGGGAAATTTTACCGACATCGTTAAACCCGGACCTCCCGAGGCCACAAATCTTATTTTTTGATGATTGCTCCCCGGGAAACTCCTATAAAAAAGTCTCTAGTTAGGGAACCCGTTTTCAAAAACTGCAAAAAAAAAGGGTTTATCCCACGCCACGGTGAAAAATACCCCCCTTCATTGTCAGAAAGGGTAGACGAGGTCGGGATGACTTTTTTTTATGGAGGAAAAAAGATTGCACGTTCTTATGAGGGCGCAAATGAGGGTTTTTGGCCCACTTTTGGGGACCCTGGGCGGCAAAACCAGTTTGTCTCCTGGATTCAAAAGGGTCTTTTTATTGTGGCTCATTGGGCCCCTTTTTGCGTTTTTGGCCCCTTTTCCCCTTTCCCCTTAAAATGGGTTTGGGGCCCGCCCGGGGCCCCTTTCCGGGCTGGTTTCCCCCCCTCCCCCCCCCTTCCTTTTGTTTTTGAATTTTTTTCCCTTTTTTTTTTTTTTTTTTTTTTTTTTTTTCTTCTCTTTGTTTTGTGTGTCGTTAGGGCTTTTTTTTAAAACACACTCGAGCCCCCCCCCAAATTTCTGAGGGGCGTAACATGTTTTGCCGGCCGCGCTCCCCCTTTTCCTTTTTCCGGGGTTTAATTTTTCCTTTAACTCTAATTTTTTCTGCAAGGGGGCCCGTGAGGGTTTTATAGTAAACTGTACAAAAAGGGTGATCTTGTTCTTTAAACCGGCTCTTTTCATTTATTTTTTTAAAACTGTTTTTTTTTTTTTTCAAACCTTTTTTGTACAATGCCGCTTTTTTAGAGTGTGTTTTTAAAATTTTTCCCCGAAAATCTTTAATAAAAAAAACTATGATGGAAAAAAATGCCAAAAGAAGCACTTTAAAAAATTTGAGACAATGTCAATTATAAAATTGGGCTTTTAGGGAAATTTAAACTAAGCAATAAGGGCAAAAGCGTTCCCAAATTCCCGAAATACAAGGGGATTCCCCCCCGGTTTTGAACGGGATTTTGAGGGCTGTAGGTTTTTTGGGTGTCAGAACAGGGAGGGTTTTTTTAAATGAACCCAGGGACAAAAGGGGGTTTTTTTTTGGGGGGGAAGGGGGGGGGGTTTTGTGCAGGGAAGGGTTTTTTTTCATTTGTTTTTGCTGTCGTGCCCCGTTTTAAAAGATTTCACCTCATGTTTTGCTGTGGCCCTTTCTGGAAAATTTTAGATACTATTTGCTGCGGAAAATGGGAAATTCAGGGTCAGCAGCCCCATAAGTCTCCTTTTTAAACCCGGGGACAGAAAAGTAAATTGGAAAAAGTGTAAGTCGGGGGTGCCTGTATATAAAACCATGGGGGTGAACATTTTCAATTGGGGTTGGGACATTTTTTTATAGATAAAAGACAAAAAGGGAAAGAAAAAAAGGGAGGGGATGAGGAGCGATCGGAGGATGAGCTTGGGCCCCACAGAGGTGGATTGTCCTTTTAGGATTGTGCGATTTGGTAAAAAAAGCTATGAGAGCAAAGGGGGCCCCCCCCCCCCCTAAGAAAATGAGCTTCCTATGCAATTTTAAATTTTTTAATTGTTACTCACTTGCTACATTTGGCAACTTTCTAAATAGCGTTCATAAAAAAAAAATCTCTTGCTGTAGAGTTTATGTAAGTTCTTCAACCAGCTGGTGAATCACAAGCAAAGAGTACTGCTCGAGATAGCAAGAAGGAGGTAGAACATTGCAGATCAGAGCATGAAGAGGGGGAGGGGGGCACCCAAAGGGAGGGCAGCTCTCACCGGCTGTAGATCTGCAGTTTGCAGAAAGAATCCATTTTGCTTTGTGTATTTTAGAAAAGCAGGCATCCACAGAAAAACACAGATTCTAAGCAGACGACCTCACACCCAGCATGAAACCATGGGGGGAGCAGACCAAACTGAATACGGGGGGACTAAGAAAAATGCAGACTAAAACTTTTTTTTTTTTTTTTTTAACTGCAGGAAACTACCAACAGGTGGTGTGTATATATACTTCCCACTTTAGCGGCAAAACTCAACAAAGAGTTTAAATTTAGCTGTGGTCGAGCATATTTGATTCACATTAATATGATGGAATCGCCCATGCCCCAAAGCTGATAGCTGATACCAGGAGGCCCATTACGGTAGATCAGGGACTATGGATTCAGATTTAGAAATAACCGCAAACACCTTTGACAGATACTATACACTTTCTGCGCATTCATCCAACATCTCTTCGTTCTAACCTCCTAATAGATATTCATGCTTGCTTCAAAGGGGTTGTCTCACTACAAGAATTTCTTTTTTTCTTAAAGATCTTGCAAAAAAAAAGTCACTTTGCAATATGTGTCCATTACGTGTCCTACCCGTTCCTAGATATCCCCCCATTATGGGCTGCATCAGCTCCTCAGGTCGCTAGGGTACAGACCCGTTCAATCTTCCTGAAAGCCCCCTGGTTGCATAGCTCAGACCTCGCTTCTACTGCAGCCTAGTGGAAGCCAGTAAAAAACGCCCCCCGAATTCAAAATGAAAAAAGAAAACCGGACGAGGTGAGATGAATCAAAGTAGGAGACAACCCCTTTAAAGACATGCAGGGTTTTGATGTTTTCAGGGGGAGAGGGTCGGCGCGGCTATCACCCCTGATTAAAATGATTAGAGATCTGCATATCCCCATATACATAGGATAACTTGCCAGTCCTGCTGAAATAGGCACATTCAGCCGACTTTCATCTTATGTGTATTGGCTCCTTAGGCAAGAAGGTCCCAGTCTACCTCTGGTCATGGTACTTGGTCAGAAATTTAGCTATGCGGTGCCCACAATCCCCATACTGAAACCCTCTCTATCTATTTTCATCAGTTTCAAGGAGAATAAAATTTAAATATTAAACTTCTAGTTTACCTGGGGGCCCCCCAAAATAAGGATCTGTAGGAGAAAAAAACATATTGTACATTTTCCTGGGACTTTTCGCTCCCTTCAAATTAAACTAAAATCTATTACCTTGAAATGTTAATCCTGAAATTTTTTATTTTTGATCAGAAGTTTGACACAATAACTCATTATAGGTAATGTGTGGCATTAAAATAAAATTGTTTTCCTACCATAGTCTTTGATGGCATATTGATAGAATATACCATCAAAGCCTGATAGGTGCGGATTCCGCCTCCGAAACCCGCAGAGGCTGCCGAAAGTTACAGAGCGGACTGGGGAGCAGAGGGTGTCACTATTTTGTGTTAAAAAAAACACATGGAAATCTCCAAAGGAGCATTTTATGCTATCTACAATATATGAAAAAACTTTGAGATTCTTGGTCCGCATGTTTTTGGCCAAAAAATGCTCAAGCCACCCCCGGATTACAATGGGATCTCAGTTGGGTGGTCCTACTCTATATTATCTCTCACCTGGGTCAACTTCAGACCTCTTACTGTGCCAAACTACCCGCCCACCTCCACAGGCTGTTATATCAATGCACTATGCTTTGAAAGGTTGGTGATTTTTTTATTTTTATCTCTGCATTTTGGAGGCTGTTTGGCACAGTGAGAGGTCTGAAGTTGACCCAGGTGAGAGATAATATAGAGTAGGACCACCCAACTGAGATCCCGTTGTAAGCCGGGGGTGGCTTGAGCATTTTTTGGCCAAAAACATGCGGACCAAGAATCTCAAAGTTTTTTTTCAACTATCTTGTGTTGGACACCTGAAATGTGCTGGACAGCACGTGCAATCGAATAGCAGAGGTGTCATGTGTGGTGCACCATGCTGGCTTACAACCTAACTGTATAATTGGCACCATTTGTATCGCCTTATCTATATGCAATTAGGCCATGTCCCCACAGCACCGGTTTGCGGCCGGTTTTTCAGACGGTTTGCGGTTTTGCAGACCGTCTGAAAAACCGGACTCAAAATAACACACCGGGCCGCTATGGAAAACCTGTGCAGCAGTCCCCACTGCATGGGTTTTCCGCCCAGCGGTTTTTCAAACCATTGCCCGCCCGAAAAATATTGAACATGTTCATTTTTCCGTCCAGTTTTCGGACGGAATATGAACATATCAAGGTGATGGGGGTGGGCTTTTCTCCGCTCATCACGGAGAAAAGCCGTCCCCCGGCGGCCGTGGGGACGGCACTAAAACAGGACAAATACCGGTCGGATAAACCGACCGATGTTTGTCCTTTGCTGTGGGGATGAGCCCTTATACTAGCAACAACCCCCTTCATGCATAGTAGGCATGTAACTTGTTGTCTTATCAGTATTTTTGTCTCCCCTAGTATAATATTGTGACTTTTCTGCATACTGGTGTGAACTGGTACTTAACCAATGTGCAGTTTTTTTTTATTATCCAGTTGCCCTCCTAGTGGTTGGGTGTGTGAGCTACTGCTCATTAGTTATCTGCCCCTATTATATCTCTCCCAGATAGCATTGGGGCTTATATTTCCTTCTACTGGGATTAGTCTTTTGTCCAGCCATTGAGCTGTAAGTATAGTCTTGTGTTTGTTTTTGAGCAGACTGGAGAGCCGTCCACGCTTGCACATAGCTCTCCATTCTATTCTATGGGAGTTCCGAGCAGAGCCAAACACACCACTAACCTGTACTCGGAACTCCCATAGAACAGAATGGAGAGCAGTGGGCTGGCATGGATGGCTCTCCAGTCTGCACTGTAAGTTTCAGGGGCCTGTTCCAGAGGTAGATATTCCTACCTCTGGAACCCGCACCTATCAGACGTTGATGCCATATGCTAGCAATATGCCATCAAAGTCTATGGTGTGAATAGTGTGAAAGCCCTTTCAGTGGAGCACGGCTCAGATTTGTGGAGGTGGGGGGGGGGGATTTTTTTTTCTTCCCTGAATTTAGAAAATGGAATTCTACAGGAAACAGACGAGTATTCTTCACTTAAGTAGGGATGAGCTGTAATATCAGACATAGCCAGAATAAGAGTGGCGCATGTTGGGGACAAAAAGAAAACTCTACTTTTTTCTAATTCTTGACAACCTCTCTAATAGTCCGTGCTTTGGGTTAAAGTAGCCATAAGTTCCAGAATAAAAGGCCGCAAATAAGCAGTGATCATTAAAAAAATAAAATTGAGGCACACTATCTAGATAGCCACTTCTAATTACCCCTTTGAATATCAGTGACCAGGCACTCCAACCATAACTTGTGGACGGTTAGACCAGGGAACGTGCTGTCACCGTTTCCTGCTCTACAGAGTAGAACAGGCATCCTCAAACTGCGGCCCTCCAGCGGTTGGGAAACTATAACTCCTATCATGCATTTATATAAACTATGGGAGTTGTAGATTCCCAACAGCTGGAGGGCCGCAGTTTGAGGATGCCTGGAGTAGAACAATGACTCTTCAAATTAGAGGGGTATTATCACAATACTGATTACCTTTAAAAAGGTAGGCAAAGGTAAATAAAGACTATTGCCAAAAACATTGCTATTCTGATTTTGCTTCCTTTCGTATTTAGAGCAGTTCTTCTCTTCTGCTTGTACACATAAGCTTCCCTAAGTTACTGACCACCTCTCTCTGCTTTAGCAGCTTGGCTGGGATAGTGAGGTCACTCCCTACTGTGTCTTATCAGCAGCATCGAAGCCGGTTTATTTCGTACTGATTGACCAGTGTTAACCCTTTAGAGATCTGTAGCCTTGTGACCTGCTGTTAAAACCCTTTTATCACAATGCTTCTCCAACAGGCTCAGCTAGGAATAGCAGAGCTGAAATGTCATTGCTGTAGACCAACCCACAGCCTGAACAGGGAAGTGGGAGCCTGAAGCTGGCTGTGAAGAGCAGGCTCTGTGAGGCAGCCTGATTGGAAAACGTCTTTAAGGGTATGTTCACACAACGTATTTGTGTAGTGCTATTGCGCTGCAATGCACCTGAAGTACTCCTCGTAAATACCGTAAAATCATAGCACTCATCGAATGTTATGATTTTACAACCTATTCCCCGGTGGATACTGAGTGCCTGGAGAAAAGTGACGTCGCTTCTTGTTAGCGCTTACGCGCCAGGGTAAGTGGAGTGAATGGGGGCCGGCACAGAAGTAAGCACTGGGCAGCGCGTACTTCTAAAACACCAGGCGTGTGGTGTGTGCACCACTATATGCCGTGTGAACATACCCTACGTGTAGGAGAGTCAAAACTAGGGAAACTGGTTTTACCGAAATCATGGGTGAGCTGTAAAATATTCAACTCATCTCATGCTTATTTTAATATGGTATTTTAAATGGTATATTGCGCAATATCTTTAATTTTGGCATAAACTTTTACCACAGGCAGGACAAATTCTGACTGTTAGGTGTCAGCAGAAAAAGTTTCGGAAGTCTCAAGTAAACTGTACTGATGCTTAAGCTGACATTGCAGATCCTCTTTTTTCCAGACCGTGGTTTTCCCTTCAGAGCCCAGGCAAAGCACCCCAGTGGATATCCAAACCAACTGATCATCTAATATGTATGAAGGTGTCCCAACTCCTCTGATGGTTTTTAGAGAAAAGAAGGATTAGGTAAATGGAGTTCAATTTAACACTCCTAAGGCTATGTTCACACGGCTGATTTTGGGACGGATTTCGTTCCGTATTGTGCGCCGTACTGCGCTCACTACGGCTGAAATCCGTCCCAGGCATTACGGTAATCCACAGTTCTCATAGAGAACTATGGATTCCGTCTCCTCTCCCCGCTCGTCGTATTTCGAGAGCGGGGAGAAAGTGACATGTTCATTATCCCGGCGAGATACGCGCCGTGGATAATGGATGTCTATGAGGCCGGTGAGCAGCCGGCCCCCCCCGCCCCCGTACACAAGCCGTAATTGTGGGCGAAATCCGTCCCGCAAGTACGGCGTGAATAAGCCGTGTGAACCTAGCCTTATACTCCAATGTTCTCAAGCAAGATAAGCAAACAGCAGAGGTGTCTGAGACTAGTTTATTCCTCCATCCTGAAAATACAAGCACACTCTATCAAACCAAGTTAGCGTATATATAGGACGGTGTAAAGGAGCAGCCATCAGCTGAATATACGGCCAGCTAAAAAGACCACTCCAGGTTGTTTTTTTTTTCCTTCGTTCATTAGAAACTGTTTTTATGTACACTGTAGTGTCAGTAACTTTGTTTAGCTACAGCTCAATATGACACACTGTGCCACAAATGCGGCAAAATGCAGGCATAGAATGTAAGCCAAAAATAAACTGGACTTAAAAGTTAGACAAGTCTAAAGCTGTACCAGTTTATCAATCAAGCTACTATAATAAATCTGGTGCATTTTTAGACAGTGATAGCAAATGAGGGCCACTGTGCTTTTTTTTTATTATTAGAAAAGCATACAATTTATTTAAATCCTTAAAGGGGTTGTCTCACTACATCGAATCATCTCACCTCAGTCCTGTTTTCTTGGTTTCATTTTGAATTTAGGGGCGTGTTTACTGGCTTCTACTAGGCTGCAGTAGAAGCCAGGTCTGTAGCAACCAGTGCTGGCAGTCTATCAGGAGGGATCAAACAGGTCTGTAGCTATAGCGACCTGAGGAGCTTCTGCAGCCTATACAAGAGGGGATATCTCAGAATAGGTAGGACACTGGTAATGGACATATATTGCAAAGTGACTTGATTTTGCAAGATCTTTAACATAAAAAGCAATCCTTGTAGTGAGACAACCCCTTTAAATCCATTAAAAAAACAATAAAAATATAGGAATGGTAATAATGTTTATACAACCTTAAATAGAACTGTATGACAAATAGACTATTTTTTTTTTATTATTTTTCATTGAAACTGCATATGGAAAATATACATTACAACAATTCTTGGCGCATATATCAATGTCAAATGAATACAGTTTTAAAATTGCTACATGAAATGTCCACCAATCAAACCAAGTCCCCTTTGTCTCCAGGTATCCCATTTGGGCGATCTTTGTCAATTCTGAGATATATTGGCCATGTCTGATCACAAAATCAGTTAACTGCTTGCCATCATTGCTGCTAAACTGATCACCAGCAAGTTGGTTATCGCCGAATCCTCCCGGTATCCATCTCGCGTGCGTATAGTCAGCGTTTCCCTATCAAGAAGCTGTTGCCTCAGATACCAAGATGTCATCTCAAAACAAGTACATATGGTTTGCCTTGCATTTGGTGGGAAATATGCTATATCCACTCCCCATAACTGGAAGAATTTCTTCACCTTATTTTCTTTATGTTGTGTAGCTTCTACCAAGTCCATTCGTAATAAGAATAGCCATTTCGCTAAGAATTGTTTAAAAGTTGGACTGGCCGGCTGGAGCCATACCTGAAGTATGGCCTACCTGGCTGCCGCCGCCAGTGTGTGCAGCAGACGAGTCTCCATTTGTTTGTAGTTGGAGGCCGCCTCTTCTCCACAACCAAAAAGTGCCCAAGCAGCATTTCCGTCAAAATCGGGTACAAAGCATTCCCGTATACAGCATATAATAGCTTCCCAGTATCTGTGCAGCTCAGGACAGCTCCAGAGACCGTGGTAGAGATCCGCTCCGGCCACTGTGCTTTTGATGCTGACAGGTCGTCTATCTCTTTATGCATTCCTATGAGACTGACATTGAACCTACCAGAAGAATGCATAGAGAGATTCACTTCTAGGTCATATAACTATGTTATGCATTTCAGCTGCTCAGAGTGCAGGTCATGTGATCCAGTGACAGCAGTGAGAAATCCTGTATTCAGCTGCAGCAAAATTACTGGAAGTGCTGTGTACCTAGAAGCAATTTTTATTTAACTAAAAGAAAGGGGAAAAAAGTGGTCCTTTTGGGCTGAATGGGCCCATGATCTGCAAATTAATATTTTATGTGTACAGGCAGCTTATAACTGAGGTGCAACTTTTGCACTGAATCCCTGCAGACAATGAACAAGGGATACAATTATCTTCTATTTATCTAGTGACAATTAGACAATGAAAGCAATGATCTAATTTTTAACCAGAGTTTTTATTCCTGAATGCAACACTAGCTAATTATTTCTAGAAAGTCTTAACACACAATAGCCATCCACAATCATTGTTATTTCTACAATAGATATCCACACATAGCATTTGAACACTATTTGCTTGTATTCCCTTATATTAACACATGCTAAAATGGCCAAAGCTAGCATCAAAGGGCCAATTTACACAAAGCAATAAGCAAGCATCAAATGATATTTACTAAAGGTGTTGACAAGTTTGTTGGTAAAAAAAATAAAATTGTTATAGGGATGGTGTATTAAAAAAATATGATGTAAAGGGGTTTGACAAAATAACTACAACACCCCTCTTTTACCAAAGCTGAGGTGAACTCCTCCTGACACACCTGCCGTCACCAGCGGTGTCCCTTGTTTTCTAATATCACTGTTGATTAACTCTATTACTTATGCTGTTCTAAAATTCTGTTTATTTTATGGGCATAACATGCCAGAACTAAGAGTGTTCCAAAAGGGAATGATTGTTGGTTTCCGCAAATTAGGGGCATTTGTGAGCTGTTGGATGTGTTGAGCTCTATTGTTTCCTTGATCTCAGTATGCAAAGACCAACAGAAGTGGTGGAAAGTTGAGACTTGATGTGAGGGACAGAAAAGCATTTATTCGAATTGTAGCCATGGCTTATAAGTAGATATAATTCTGCCCCCAGCATATAAGTAGATATGGATGTTCCCCTGTAGGTAATAAGCCTCTGCCCAGGATAAAAGTAGATATGGATGTCCCACTGTAGGTAATAGGCCCCCACCCAGGATATAAGTAGATAGGGATGTCCCCATTTAAGTACGTAGATATGTAGGGCTGATTAAAACTGAAAAATTTATAGCACTCACTGCTCCCCTGAAAATCTCGCTGCTCCCACAAAGTGAAGTCATCATGCTACGCAGACAACATGATGACATTCTCACACCTCCTATACGGAATACGCCAGAGTTACCCACCGGAGTACTCCGCGGCGCAGGGAGCTCTCGCTTTCTGCTTCTCGGAAGCCTTCAAGTGTATATGTGTCCAGAGGACGCGTATACAGTTGAAAAGATCACTGGTGCTGCGGGGCACTTTCAAGGCGACTCGGGGCATCATCAGTTGTTTCCGTGGGACAACACTTTGGGTGCGTGTTGGATGCGTTTTATGCTGTGCTTTTGGAATACGTTTTTCGGATTGAAAAATGTATTAAAAAAAATGCCGTGTGAACTTCCCTTACTGGAGATTTAGAAGCTGTAGTGCAGAAGACTACAGAGCTGTCAGGGTTAAAACTTGTCATTAACTTAGAGAAACATGCTCCTGTGCTACTAATCAGGCCCAGCAGGGAGTGAGTTACCATAGTCAGAGGGCAGCTTAGAACAATCAGTGCAGAAAGAGATGGTTGGTTATTTAGAGAAACTTGTGTACAAAAGTAGTAGATAAAATCTCCTTTATGTCCTAAACCAAGCAAAATCAAAACAGCAATGTATTAGGTAATATTCTTCATTTTCCTGTCCCTACATTTTAAAAGTCAAACATTGTAGTAAGAAAACCCCTTTAACTCTCAATTTATAGCTAGACAGGTTTGTTATACATCCTGATCAAAACGGATTCATGCCCAATAATTCAACTACCTCGAAATTGAACTGCCTGTTTCTGAATATGTAGACACCATATAAGAACTGTGGATCAAGGGTGGTGGTATTCTTAGATGCAGCTTATTTGAGTGACAGTATTTATGAGCAATGTCCATCCAACAGAAAAGTAGGCAGCATGTCCATAATACACCCTCAGAAGTTTATTGCAAAAAAGATCAATACATACTCAAAAGAGCACAGTGCAAAGTTTCGGCTCAAGAGAGCCTTTCTCAGGCAGCCATAATAATAAGTGCAATGCATTGTCAATATATATCAGTGTCACTTTGTGTACTACCAATCAATGATGATCAATAATAACGCGTCAAGCCCATTTTCATATCCATTAAACGCATAAAGACATATATTTCTATATATACATAACTCATTTTATCTATAAGAGGGGGAGCGCCAACATATTTCAACCCAGCGTCCGTGTAAGGCCAGTGCGCATGCGCAAATCCTAGCCCTATTTTTTTTTTTTTTTTTTTACTGGGATTGCCACATGAATATGTTCTAATTATTTGCTGGAACTTAGGTGTTGACCTCAAATCTTTATTTTTTTGACTATTTATAAGCAGTCTTTAAGAAATTTTGGTTCCCAATAGATTTTCTTAAATGGGTGCACCTTCTCTATTTCCACCTTCTGGCTTTACTACTCCCAGACCTTTCTCCTGAAGTGGGAAAGTCATTAGTGATGTCTTCTCTCTCAAACCCTATACACACTGGATGTTGAATCACTTGCTGAACTCTTTAGATGCTTTTTGGTGGGGTTAACCCATTCCTCACAGCCGGTCATAATAATAGAGCTGTAAGGGGCACATGCATGAAAACTGTCTAGGTCTAAGACTTTTTTTTGTTGCCCATAGCAACCAACGAGGGCTCCCCTTTAATTTTTTTCAGAGCACTATACGAGATGAAAGGGGAGCTCTGATTGGTTGCTATGGGCAACAGAGAAAGTCTTAGACCTAGACCGTTTTCATACATGTGGCCCCAAGTTTTTTTCCCTCTCTGTCTTCCAAGAGTCATATTTTCTCCATCTACATAGACATAAGAGGGCTTTCATTTTGCAGGAGAAGATGTACATTTTAATGGTGTCATTGACCGCACCATAGGATATACTTCGAAACCGCAAAAAAATTCTAAATGGGGCGAAATGTGAAAAAACTTACTTGCGCCATGTTTGCGGGGTTTTGTTTTCATGGTCTTCACTTTTCAGTATAAATGATGTGTTCTCTGTATTCTGTCGGTGAGATTCCGGCGATACCAAATATGTAGGGTTTTTATAATGTTTTAGTATCCATAAAAAAAATCTAAACATTTTCTATTTCTTCAATTTTTGCTGCAATAGCTTTTTGGTTTTTCCATCTAAGAACCTGAATGAGGGTGCATTTTTGCAGGATAAAGTGTACTTCTTTTTGGTACCATTTTGCGATAGATGCGACTTTTTGATCACTTTTTATTCCAATTTTTAAGTGACAAGAAAGGACCAAAAAAATAAAAATGGCAATTTTGGCATTTGGAATCTAGTTTCTTCTGCGGTGTTCAGCGTGTGAGATATATGATGTTATTTTTTCCTTATTCCAACAGCTTTATTACAGAAAATAGCATGAACAATAAACGCACTCAATGTACATCGCACATAAACATAAATCAAATAACAGAGTCCATAACTATAGTGGTCAGGGTACGATATCAAAGCAATCAGCATAAGAAATAATGATAACAGGGGAGTTATTGTAAAAGCTATACAAAAATAATCTCCTGAGTATAGAATGGACACAAAAATCGACAGGGAATGGGGTAAAAAAGAAAAAAACCAAACAAACATTTTGTGGTCTATAAAAAGATAGTTGAACTGCAGCAGGTAGTATCCGCAGGTGCGGCATCCCCAGATAGGAGGGCCACACTACAGCAGATTGGTGGTGGGAGCCATCCCAAAACAGCAGCATCCCGGAGAGAGAGGCCACTCATCTACCCCATAGTCCAAGCGGTCACCCACAGGAAACAAATTCTGGCGAGGCAGTAAAGGCAATCCAAGCACCCCACATCCTGCCATACTTCTCTTTACCCTGTATGCTGTCTAGCCTCAGTTCCTCCATACGCTGGAGAAAGAGAATCTCCTTAAACCAATCAGATAAGAAGGGAGAAACACAAAGACAATAATGTTTCCCTTCAGATTAGATGTGGCCAGTGGGAGCATGGCCAAAAGCAGGACCGCTGGATCATTCTGCAGTTGTATACCCGTAACTATCCTTATAATGGAAATCACCATCTCCCAAAAAGGAGAGACAACCGAGTAGCCCCACCAAATATGTACCATGCTTCCATCGGCTTGACCACATCTCCAGCAGCTGGGAAAAAGCCTATGCAACAGAGTAGGGACCCTATACCATCGGGAAGTAATTTTAAAATGTAATTCTTGAAGACGGCAAGAAACTAAAGACTTGATGCTAATGTGTACAATTTCGCCCAGTCCTCGTCTGAGAGAGGCCTCTGGATTTCCCTGTTCCCAGCCCAACTGATAAGGGGGAGGTGAACTGGTGAGCCCCTGCACAATAAGGCGATATAATTGCGATATGAGATGGGTCAGGACAATGTCACTAGTGCAAAGGATCTCAAAGGGGGTCAAGGCTCGATGCAAGTCTAACTTCACACTATTAGTCATATAAAAGTAACGAATTTGCATCATCTGCAGCCATCCAAATGACGCTGTCCCCAACCACCGCAGCTACCTCATCCCAGGAATTCAAAGATGAGCTAGTGAGAGGGTCTCGGAATGTAAGAGGGTCTGGGAGCTTACAAAGGCCAAACGCGGTAAGCGCCGGATTGCCAAAGACCAGAGCCAAAGGACCATTAGATCTAAAAAGACCCGAATGTCCGCCATACACCCTACAGATAAGAAGCGTAGCATAAGAAAGGGAAGAAGTACCAACCTAGACTTAGGCAATAGATCAACAGCAGTCCATGAGAGCGCCGTTAGAGGAACCTCACACAGCGAAGCTTCCAGTGAGACCCAAAGTTTTGAGTGACTGTGGTGAGACCAATCCACTATCCTAACCATAAAGGCTGCTAAGTAGTTATACCTTATCTTTTAAGGATAGGCCCCCCTCCTCCCTTGGTCTAATGAACGTACTCTTGTCTATTCTGGGCTTTTTATTGGCCCAAACAAAAGAGCAAATATTCTTCTGGAGTGTTTTGAAAAAAGATCTGGGGAGGAGAATGGGGATCGCCTGAAACAGATACAGAAGACGGGGGGAGGATGTTCATCTTCACTATATTAATACGACCTATCCACGAAAAGTCCCGTCTATCCCATCGCGACAGGTCAGAGGAGAGAGCACTAAGTAGTGGGGCAAAATTCAGTTCATTAGGTGATGTTGCCAGATCACGCCGGGATGATTGAACACTAAATATTTAAAAGATTTTTGTGTCCACGCAAAGGAAAAGCTTGTTTTAGCATTCATTCACTGCTCTTTCAGATTAATACCCAGGGCTACGCTTTTTTTGTGGTTTGACTTTGAAGTTGCTCACGGATCCCAATGTATCCAGCACTTATCAGGGACCCAGGCGATTGTTGGCAGAGTAAGGTAAAGCAAGTGGTCGTCCGCAAAAGCGGAGCACTTATATTGTATGTTCTATGATGTTACTTTTTAATAAATCTGACTTTTACAAATGAGCAGATTACTAATTATGTGTAACTTTTTTATTATTTTATTTTTTATGTAAAAAGGAGGGTGATTTGAACTTTTAATATTCCCGGGTTAGAAGGGATAGGGACTGTTAGGTTATGCTTCGTGTAGTTGAATTTGTATCGTAATCTGTGCAGTATATTAATTAAATTGTATACAACAGCAAAAAGGTTGTGTGGTTTTTTTTTTTTTTGTTGAACATGGGTTTTTTGCTTCTGTGCCCTTATTAAGAAGGTGTCCCCTCATTTTCAATACTAATGTGCTGTTGTGCTGTGGACATGCTGGAAACTTGTCGCATTACCTAAGCTTTATGTATCGGCTGTGCGACCATAGTACTAAAAGTGCCGCGCATGCCACATACAGTCTCCTTTGTATCTATCGGGGACAGATGTAAGTTGAAACGGTGTAAATCGAGGACTGTCTGTAGATGTATTGGTGTAGAACTGTAGCTATTCCAACAAAAATTTCACAGTATGAAATATCGCCAAAAGCTAAAATATAAGTTTTAATTCAATATCCTTAAAGTAAATAGATCAACTTCAATTTCACAGAAACTGTTCCAACACACAGGTCACGGCATCCTGGAGGCAAGATAGATTAGTCACACACATACCGCCAGGTAGTCAGTATACCTAAAATGTGAGAAATAATAGTTTGTGCACTTACGGTTACTTGTACTGGAATCCTTGTGCGCTTAATTAACCAGGTTCTCAATCCAGTGAATATCTGGGCCTGAGGAGAGAACAATAAAATGTGTGATTCATATTCCTGACTACTAATCTTATCAACTCAATCAGATCTGAGTGGAAATGGTATCATTGCCCCAAAAAGGGCGGTTATGTCAAAAACTAAGTCCTGCCCTACGGAGACCCTACAATATCCCTAGCAGACCTGGACAAGGCTGTTCTCTCCTGTGTAATTTTTCATAAACAGAGCAGAGTGGTAATAGTATATACCTACAAAAAAATCAGGTTCATCAGGGGAAGCAGGTTCATAAACAGTATACGCTCCCAGCGTCCACTCCTAAACCATTGACCCTGGTAAATTGGGACCCCCCTCCATGAAGGTACATGACAATACAATTATAGGCTAAAGTGGCCAATGTTGTCCCACTCCTATACTTTAAAACATTATTATTATGTGTTTTTTTTAGCTTATAAGGGTGTTTTTGCCCGATTGTTTAAGAATTGTTGATGTTGGTGATCTAACTCTCACGCAAATGCTGGTACCTTTAATTCTACTATTTTTATATAACTATTAGTATATGATTGAACAAAATAGTGGAGTAGCTCTAGTGAGAATCTCTAGTATTGCTCAGTCCCCTTGATTCCTATGTAAGTCTTTTTACTATAAGACAGTACTCATGGAGTCTGACTCATGATGTTTTGTGTATGTCTTCATTCTTAGAGACTGCTCGCGACATTTGCGTGTTTGCGCTTCAGCTTCTTATCTGATTGACATATATTTGGGGACGTTGTTAAGGAGCTCTCTCTTGCCGAGGGAGAGTATGGGTGTTGTATGGAAGTAAAGTGTCAGTTGTTATGAGCTGTTGCTGTATAGAGAATTCCAGCTAGTTACAATAATTGTTATGTTTTGGTGTTAAACTTTAGAGATAGCTCGGCTTCTGCGATTCCTCGCCTCGTTTCTACTGCCTACACTCGCCCACTCCTTTCGCACCGTTCCGCCCCTCTACATTGCAGCGTTCGATTTAAGGGGGGGAGATAATTTCGCTCGCAGCTATAAGATGAATGTTTCAGTGTGAGCTCTCGGAGCACGATAAGGATTATTCTATTATGGTTCACGGAACCATTCACTTTGTGTTGACATTCATACCCTTTTAAGCTTATTAAGTTCCCTCACTAAATTTAGTGTAGCACCACTTAGATGGGTTTATTTTTGCTTATTGTCATTACACAACTTTTCTTGCATTGTTACTAGAAGACAATGCTTGAGTCAGTGGTAGTTTAAATGATGCTCGAGTGTTATCACTTACCACTGTCACAGGGTCGGAGAGTTGGTGAAGAAAGCGGGACACGTTGACCGGCAGTGGAAGTCTTCACAATGTTAACCGATCAGCACCCCACGGTCTCAGTGTGGCACCTTTTTTCATTCAATTAGATGCCGCAGCATCAAAAGGATTAAACAGTGGGGAACAGAGCCGGCTCTGTTCCCTGCTGTTCCTGGCAGGGAATTAGCAGCTAATACCAGTCTTCTATTTTGTGGGACTACTAAGTAATCCCGCTACATTGAACCTTACTGGCTCCGGGACGTATGGGTACATCTTATGTCGGTAAGAGGTGAAAGGGGTCGCCCTTGAGCGACGCCCTGTAAATAAGAATTATTCTGCAATGGGGCCAGGATGAGTAAATAAAATTATATAAAGTTATACTTTCCTCTCTGGCGCTCTCTGATGATCCACTCCTCTTGAATTCTGGGATTCCGTCCCCACAGGCACAAGAGGCTCACTCTTCAATATAAGTGGAGCGTGAGCCTTTCCGGCATGCTAGTACAAGAAACTGGAAGACAAGAGGAGCGGATCGCTGGAAATGGCGTGGAACCTACATCACCCCCCCCCCCCCCCCAATATAAGTGTAATTTTTTGTTTTTTGATTTAAATGCCCTGTGGTACCATCATAGTTAAGTGATTCTTTTTCCTGTTTTTTTTTTTTTTTTTTACCCACCCTGCCCCATTCCTGGACAACTCTCGCTTTAAAGATCTGTACAAGAGATTCGCGGGTTGCGTTGGTCCAGCCTTATGGTGATGAAGCGCTTGTTTGTAGATGTCACATCTTTGTACAATTGCCAGATTAATGTTAAGAGGATACTGTCCCCATTATTGTTAGATTGCTCATGGATTCCGTTAATCATAGTTTATCATTTAAGGCAGGCTCATGTTGGATTTTAACATGTCCAATCCTTCTTTCACTAGGAGGTCAACTCTATCAAAGTTGTCTAGCAATGGTTTATCTTCATCTTAATTTGAAATGCTAAACCTAGAGAATCCTAGAGTACCTGATTATTAAGTTGGTAGGTTATTACACTGACGCTAAATAGCTGTATAGCTGACAATATTGTTTGTTTAGCATAAATCTTATCATGTTTATCTTAATGGGTGTTGTCTCGCTACAAGATTGCTTTTGTTATGTTAAAGATCTTGCAAATACAAAGATACTTTCGTAAAATGTTGTTCCATTAACTCAGTGTTTCCTCCTATTCTGAGATATCCCACTTTGTATTTGCTGCATCGCTCCTCAGGTACGCTTATAGTGTACAGACTGTTTGATTCTCTCCTGATAGGCTGGCAACATCTGGTTGTTGCTATAGATACAGACCTGGCTTCTACGGCAGACTAGTAGAAGCAGTAAGAACACGCCGTCTGAATTCAAAATGAAACAAAGAAAACGGACTGATAGCTTAGGTTTGGTAAGTAGTAAGTAAGATGAAATGATGTAGTTGAAAACAAACTCCCCTTTAACGCTACGTTGCGGTCCGCCAATCGACCTATAAATGATGTATATCTCTGCATGGGACATTCGGAACTAAGTGTGGAGCTGCGGGGCGTGGAGAATTTTCGGCTAGCAGCGATGTCTTTGTTTTATTTTTTTTTCTTTTTTTTTTATGCTGTCTACATGACATATTTTTTTTAAGACTGGGTTTTGATTACCATCCCGTTCTTAACTTGATTGCTGTGTGTACAGTTCTCAATGAACGGCCGGGGCTTGTTAACTGCCTGCTGGGTTTTATCAGACCCAGATCAGCTCTGCAGTCAGTACAGGGGACGTGTATCACCTGTACTTGGGTCTAATATATCAGCCCAGGTTACAGGTTGAAATCAGAAGAAAAAATTGATGTAAAAATGTCCCCCAAAGGTATTTTTCTGATCTTATGGGGGCCACAACATGTACAATCAAATAAAAAAAAACCACACACATACAAAATAAAATTTTATTAAAATAAATACTAACAGATCAAACCACAGCTTTCAGCTCCACCCTTGCCGACCTACTTTATACCATTTACAGTTGAAACCAGAAGTATATAAAAAGCCCCATCTGCATGTTTTTCTCACTATCTGAAATTAAATCTGAATAAACCTTCCCAGTTTTAGGTCAATTGGGAACCAGATTTATTTACATTTGCCAAATGCCAGAATAATGAAAGTGAGAGAATTTAAAGGAGTTGTCTCCCTTCAGAGTTTCAGACAATGCATGAATGAAATACTCTGCCACTTCCTGGTTCAGACTGACTCATTTGCATACAGCTCCATGCTTGTACAGCTCCATGCCATTTTTTGTTTTTTTTTTTTTTTTTTTTTTTTGTTTTGTTTTTTTTTTTTTTTTTTCTGCTTTCAGATGCCAACTTGATCAGATTATTCTCACAAACTACTCATACTATCTTACTGAGCCTCAAAACCCCAAAGCCCTAAATTACAAAACCCATCTTTTATTTTACATAATCAAGCTTTTTACTGCTGAGCAGCACAGGACACTGCTGGACTGTGGGTGACTCACTCACTGTTAACTCTTGAACAAACAGCAGGGGAGAATTGTTTACAGTCAGTTTACTGAGGGAACGAAATAGCCAGGGAGGTCATAAATTCACTTGTATCTCCTTTGGGAAAACAGAGGAACAAAGCAATATAATTGGAAAAGTCCTTTTTTTGTGTTCCCTACAATTTGAAAGCTATTCTTGTAGCAAGACAACCCCTTAAGGCATTTTATTACTTTCTACAAAGTCAAAAGTTTCCAAACACAGGATTACTAGACTTTAAAAAAATTTTTGGGACAGTCCGTAGATGATGCATGTTTTTGGAAGCTCTAAAAGGTTTATTGGCAACAACGAGTTAATTAAGACACCCTGTGAAGTTTTTTACTCACAGCAGAAACCATTGCTTCTGTTTTAAAAACAGGCAAAGTCAAAAAAATCACCAAGATATCGGAAGAGTTTTTTGGGGACTTCACAAGTCTGGATCCCCTGGGGCAATTTCCAATACCTGAAGGGCCTTTTTGTTCGAACAAACAATTATATGCAAGTACAAAAAATGGAAGTCCAGCCACATCCGCCAAAGGGAATGGGTTCTGGCTCAAGATGAATGTCTTTGGCCAACAGGCGATAACCCAAGAACAAAAGAAAAAACCCTTGGAAATGCTGGCAGAAACTGGGAAAATGTGTCATTATTTACATGAAACCATACTGTATCAACATGGGCTGAAAGGCCACTCGTCAGGAAAAGCCATTTTTCCAAAAAAAAGCTATAAAACCAGATTAATATTTCAAAACAGACAGGAAAAAAAAAACCTAATTTTTGGAACAGCCCCCTTGGGCTGACAAACAAAATTTAACTTTTGGGCCCTAATGACCCGGGGAAAAAAGGGGGAAACTTGGGAAACCAAAAGAACCCATCCAACTGGAAACTGGGGGGCAGCATCCTTTGTGGGGTTTTTTTCTGCAGGAGGGGCGGTGCACTTTTACAAAAAGATGGGATCATGAGGAAAGAAATTTTGGGCAATACGAAGCAACATCCAAGACATCAATCAAAAGTTAAAGCTTGGGGAGAAAGGGGTCTTCCAAAAGGGCAATGACCGAAAATTCTGCCCAAAATGGGGACAAAGTGGCTTAAGGAAAACAAATCAATGTTTTGGGCGCCATCACAAAGCCCCGACCTCAATCCTATTTAAAAATGTATGGGCAAAGCTGAAAAGGCAGGTGCGACCAAGGAGACCTCCAAACATGGCTCAGTTATACCAGTTCTGTCTGGAGGAATTTGCCAAAATTCCTACCAACTAGTGCTAGAATTTGTCCAAAGAAATCCAAAACATTTGACCCAAGTCCTACAGATTAAGGGCAATGCTACCAAATACTAATGAAATGTATGGAAACTTTTGACTTTACATAAAGTAATAAAAATGCCTTAAAAAAATTCTGGCATTTGGCAAATATAAATAATTTTGGTTCCTAATTGACCTAAAACGGGGAAGGTTTATTCTTATTTCATGTCAGATAGTGAGAAAAACATGCAGATGGGGCTTTTTATACAGTGTATGGAAACTTCTGGTTTTAGCTGTAAATGGCTGCCTTTAGGGTGGAGCTAGTGATGGGTCAACAACTAGATCTAATGAACCCTATGGGACAATGGAGGAGCTCCTTTCCCATGTTGAGTTTGTATCTCACTTTACTGTAATCACAATGGCTCCTGCAGGGGGAGGACAAGGAGCTGTCAAAAGGTTTCCTGTTGTGATATGATCAATCACCCTAACTAGGTCAGGCTCTCTCCACACGTGTCTAGACCAAGAGCCTTCCCAGAATTCCGTTCACCTACTCTCGTGCCGATTGGTTGAATAGGTAGCAGGAAGAAGTGGGCGTTGTCTTACGTTTCCTGATCAGCCAATGAGCATCTTGTTTGAACTTGCCCCTCCCCGTCTCGAATTTTTTTTTTTTTTTTACAAGGCGAGTAAGCTAATAACCGCCCACGTGACTCGGCTGAGCCAATCAGCTTTCAGCACTTCCCTTCTTTCTCCCTGCTCAACACGGTAGGCGGAGCCCCAACGTGACTCCACCCATATCTGTTTACCAACCACTCACTCGTTTCTGTCCCGTCTTTGGAGGCGTGGCCGTCTAGGCCCTAACCCACCTGTTCGCTTTTGACCAACCGTGCTGCGGAGTTTCCTTCTTCCGCCTCCTTTGTGGGGCGGGAAAAACCCCGCGCCCCCCCGGGCCCCCGGGCCCCGGCCCCCGCCTTTGGGCTTGGCGGGGTTTTTTTTTCCCCCCCCCCTCCTTCTTCCCGTGGGACGCGCCGGGGGGGTTTTCCCGGGTCTCGCGAGGGAAAACCCAGCGGGGTTTCACTATCGTGTTTACACTAATTAAACCCATTACCCCCGATAATCCGAACCGAGCCGATCCGGATTAAAGTCGGGCGGGTGGGTCCGGAGCAGGCCCGGGTCCCTTGCGCAGAAAATCACCTCACGTTTTCTCCCCCCCCTTTTCCCCCCTCAGTCGCCCCTCTCTGACGTAAAATACTCATCTTGTGCCCGATATTTGGTGACGTAAATATATCGGCTTTTCTTAGGTTGGGGGGAAAAAAAAATTCCTTTCCCTGGGGTGGGGTGGTCGTCCGGAGTTTTTTTCCCCCCCCCCCCCCCCCGAGGGCAGCCGCGCCCGTGAGGTGCGGCGCCGGCCTCCGCGCCTAGGAAAGCCCGGGGGGTTTTGCGGCCCCAGTGGCGGAGCCGGATAAAACACGACGACGGGCGCGGGAGGGGAGGCGAGGGGTGAGAGAAGGTCCCCATCCCCCAGCGGGGGCTCCGAGCTGGAAGAGACCCCGAAACCTGGGGGCAGAAGTACCGAGGGCAGGAGGTAAGCAGCGGCCGCCGCCGGGCTGAGGAGAGCGGGAGGGCCGGGAGCGGGCAGCCCACACCCAGAGGCCGCGGCTCACGGCGACACTTACATAATGGCTGCCCCGGAAAGTTGTGGAGGCCCCGACTGAGCGGATACATTGTAGTGTGCTCCCCGGCCTGTCACCGGGATCACAGGCCCAGACCTGCAACATCAGCAATGGTATGATAGTGTGGGCCCCCTGTTTGGGACTACAACTCCCGGTGCCCCGGTACTGCGGGACTACAATCCCAGCCCCCGCCCTGGCTAATGCGGGACTACAACCCCGCGTGCCCTGGCTTTGCGGGACAAAACTCCCAGGGGCCCTGGTATGCGGGGGTACAACCCCCCAGCGTTGCCCTGGCCCACTGCGGGACTTTAAAATCCCAGCGTGCCCGGGAAGCGGGACTACAACCCCAGGTCCCTGGTACGCGGGGATACAACCCAGCGTGCCCTGGCTACTGCGGGACTACAACTCCCAGCGTGCCCTGGCTACTGCGGGACTACAACTCCCAGCGTGCCCTGGCTACTGCGGGACTACAATCCACGTGCCCTGGCTAGCGGGGGCACAACTCCCAGGGCCCTGGGGTAACTCGGGGGCTACAACTCCCAGCGGCCCTGGCTACTGCGGGATAAAACTCCCAGGTGCCTGGTAGCGGGACTGCAACTCCCAGCGTGCCCTGGCTACTGCGGGACTGCAACTCCCACGTCCCCGGCCCGCGGGGCTGCAACCCCAGGTGCCCTGGCTACTCGGGACTGCAACTCCCGCGTGCCCTGGCTACTGGGGAAGAAAATCCCCGCGTGCCCCCGGCTATGCGGGGGCTGCAACTCCCCGGTGCCCCGGCATGCGGGGCTGAAATCCCCGCGTGCCCTGGCTACTGCGGGACTGCAGCTCCCAGCGTGCCCTGGCTACTGCGGGACTGCAGCTCCCAGGTGCCCCGGGTATGCGGGCTGAGCCCAGGGTGCCCTGGCTACGCGGGGTGCAGCTCCCAGCGGGCCTGGGGCCCCGGGACTGAGTCCCCAGCGGGCCCTGGCTACTGCGGGACTACAGCTCCCAGCGGGCCCTGGCTACTGCGGGACTACAGCTCCCAGCGGGCCCTGGCTACTGCGGATAAAGCCCCAGCGGGCCCTGGGTATGCGGGGGGCTACAGTCCCAGCGGGCCCCCCGGCTAATTTGGGGGCTACAGCTCCCCCGGGCCCTGGGGTAATGGGGGAATTTCAGGCTCCCGCATTCACAGCCCAAAGGACAGAGAATTTGGGGTCTTTTGGACATTCTGGGAAATTTTAGTGTTACATCAGGTTGGGAGGCAGCGTAAATCTCATTTACAGCAGTGGACAGGGATTAGGCTGTCCGGGCATGCTGGGAGTTGTAGTTTTGGTAACAACATAATGTCAACCCTTGAGGAAAAGGGGAAAGGGGATTGGGCCCTGTTTTACCCTGGAAAAGGGCCCCAAAATATATAAATGCTATTAATTGGGCCCCAAAGGGTCCCAACCCTGCATTTTGTTAATTGGTGTATTTGGGGGGGCAGGTTGGGTTTTGGTCCCTATATAATATAATTTTATATATATTATATATAATAAATATATATATATATAAAATTTATTTTTTAATAGAATTTTGGGTGTGAAATACCAAAAAGGGAAAAGATTGGGAAAAAAGTTCAAAATTTTTTGGAAAAAATGCTGGGGTTTTGAAAACCCCCACCCAGACAAAACGAGCAATAGGGCCAAAAGCCCGGATTTTTTTAACCCAAAGGGCTTTAAGGATGGCTCACAGGGGTTTTCTCAAAATTTTTTAAACCTAGTCCCCAAAAAAAACCCCTTTTGCCCCTGCCCCCGAAACCCCAGAAAAAGGCCGATCGGGGGGCCGTTTTGGGGTACTTGGCCATGGCGGGGGGAAACATCCCCTTTTGACCGGTTTTTTTCGGCCCCTTTCCCGGGGTGAAACCCCATCGGCGTACCGACTTTCAGTGACCGGGCCGGTCTTTCCCCGGTTTTTTATGTGTTGGGCAGGGTTGGAAAGAGACCAAACCCCTTTCTCCATGGACCCTTTAAAATTTTTAAAAATAGCAAAACCAGGCCCGCTTTCCCCCGGGGGAAGGGGTGGGGGGGTTTTTAGCGAGGGGCAGATGGGCCCCCCTGGGGAAAATTTTTGTAAAAAACTCCCACTGAAATGAAAAACAGGGGGTTTTGTCTTTAAAAAGCTTTTAAGGGGAATCCACAAGGGACAGATTTGCAGCGGAAAATTTCCAGATTGTGCAGATTTTACTCCATTCGAATCAATAGGGTGAATCCCCCATAGAATTGACGTGCCGTGGGTTCAAGTATACGTACCACAGGTCTGTGTTGCGGGGGAAGGGTTTTTGTCATGTTTGGTCTGTTTTAAGGGGGGGCTCATCCACTTTGGGTGGTGCTGGGGAATTTCCCTTGCGGATTTTTTTGTGGCCGGGGAAAAACTTATCAATCTGTTTGCATTCCCCCCCCCAAAAAAATGCACAATGATTTAACCCTTTTTGGCCCCGTGCCCCGAGTCTCGCCTCCCCTCCAGATCAGTTTTATGCTATGTTTCGCCTCACAGCTTCCATCAAAAAGGGGGGGTCCCAAAACCCTAGTCTTTGATGGGGATATCACAGGATTAAAGGTGGGGGTTCCCCCCCTTGGGGAAAACCAAACCTATTTTTGGAACAGGGCCCCCCAAAAATTAAAAAGCCCGACGGGGTGCTGGACTCTCCATTTTTCTATGGGAGCTCCGGGTAAGAGGAGAGGAATGGTTTAGCTTGCTTTGGGAAAATCCCCAAAAAGAAGAGAATGGAGGAACAAGCGCCCCCCCTTACCCGGGAAATTTCCCCTAGCCCAAAATTTGGGGAGAACACGCGCTCCCCTGTTCTGGGGACTCCCTAGACCAGAATGGAGAGAACACAGGCTCCCCCCGTACTGGGGGCTCCCTTTTAAAAAGAAAGGGGGGAGAACCCCAGCGCTCCCCCCGTACTGGGGACTCCCATAGAAAGGGAAAGGAGAGAACACAGCGCTCCCCGAAATGGGGACTCCATAGAAAAAAAGGGGAAACACAGCGCTCCCCTTACTGGAACTCCCATAATGAACCAAATGGAAAACACAGCGCTCCCTTTACTAACTCCCCATAAACAAATAAAACACAGCGCTCCCTTGTAGCTGGCACCCAAAATATAGAACAAATGAAAACACACATTCCCATTTCGGTAAACTCCCAAGGACCAAATGAGAAATACAGCCTCCCCCTTTCTGTAACTCCCATAGACCAAATTGAGAGAACACAGCCTCTCCTGTACTGAACTCCATAAACAGAATGAAGAAACAAAGCGCTCCCTTAGCTGGAATTCCATAGAACAAATGGAAACACAGCGCTCCCCTGTACTAACTCCATTGGAACAAATGAGAACACAGCGCTCCCCTTATGGAACTCCCATGACAAATGGAAACACAGCGCACCGCTGTACTGGAACTCCCATGGAACAAATGGAAACACAGCGCTCCCGCGTGACGCGAGTGAACTCCCCACTAGAAACAAATGGATAACACACCATCCCCCTTACTGAACTCCCATAACACTAAGAACACGCCTTCCCTGTACTGACTCCCATAAAAATGGAGAATACAGCACACCCCTTACTAACGTCCCATAACCAGAATGGAAACACACCTCCCCTGAAAACTCGCATAGAACGAAATAAGAACACACGCTCCACTTACTGGAACTCCCCATAGACAGGACTAAAACACAAGCTCCCTTACGGAACTCCCATAGACCAGAATCAAACACACGCTCCCCTGTACTGAACTCCCATAGACAACTGAAACACAGCCTTCCTGTACTGTGAACTCAATAAACAAATGGAGAGGACACATCCCTGTACTGTGAACACCCGATAGACCAGAAGTGAGAGGGACACATGCTTCCCTGTAAACTGGAACCCCATAGACCAAATGGAGAACACAGTCTTTCCCTTAACTGGGAACTCCCATGAACCAAATGGGAGAGGACACAGTGCTTTCTTCCTGACTGGAAGCCATAACCCAGGAATGGAGAGGACACACTGCTTCCCTGAACTAACTCCCATAACCAAAGAGAAAACATTTCCCTGTACAGGGAACTCCCATAACCAAATTAGACACAGCCTTCCCTTTACTGTGAACTCAGAACAAGAATGGGAGAGGACACAGTCTTCCCTGTAACGAACTCCCATAGACCAGAATGGAAACACAGTGCTTCCCTGAACTGAACCTCCTAAACAAATGAAGACACACGCTCCCCTGTACTGAAACTGTCATAGAACAAAATAAACACACCGCTCCCCTTACTGGAATTTCCATGAGAACAGAAATGAAACACAGCCTCACCGTACCTAACATCCCATGACCAAATAGAGAACAACGCTCCCCTGAACTGGAACTCCCAGACCAAATGGAAAACACAGCGCTCCCCAGTACTGAACTCCATACCAACTGGAGAGAACCACGAGCCTCCCCTTACTAACTCCCATGTCCAAAAGAAAGACACACCTCCCCTGTACTAACACCCATACCAAATAAATACACACGCTCCCTTTACTGGAACTCCCATTACCAAATAAGAACACACCTCCCCTTAACTACTCCCAAAGAAACAGAATGGAATAACACAGCTCGGTGACCCGCTGAGACTGGACTCCCATACCAAATGGAAGAACGACAGCCTCCCCTGATACAATTTCCATAGAACAAATGAGACACAGCGCTCCCCTGTACTGAACTCCATAACAAATAACACACGCTCCCCTTACAGGAACTCCCATGAACAAATGGAATACACACGCTCCCCTACTGGAACTCCCCATAGACAAATGAAACACACCTCCCTTACTGGAACTCCCAAAGACGACTGAAAACACAGCGCTCCCTGTAGCTGGAACTCCATAGAACAGGAGTGGAGAATACACCACCCCGTACTGAACCCCATAACCAAATGGAGAACCCAGCGCCTCCCCCTGTAATGAACTCCATAAACAAAGAAGAACACAGCGCTCCCCTAACGGGAACTCCCCATAGAGACAGACCTGAAGAACACAGGAGCTCCCTGAAACTGGAACTCCCATAACAGAATCAGAACACAGCCGCCCCTGTACAGCGAACTCCCATAGACAACTGAAGAACACAGCGCTACCCATTACTGTATCTCAATAAACAAATGGAGAGACACAGTGCTTCCCGTACTGGAACTCCCAAACCAAATGAGAGACCACAGTGCTTCCCTGTACTTGAACTCCCCATAACCAGAATGAGAAACACAGTGCTTCCTCTTACTGGGAACTCCCATAGACCAAATGAGAGACACATCTTCCCTTATTGTTGGTTTTCTGGAACTCCTTAGAACCAGGAGAGAAGGGCCTCAATGTTCTTCCCTTGTACTAATCCCAGAGAACAAATGGAGGACACAGTCTCCCTGTACTGGGGAACCTCCATAGACCCGAATGAGAATACACATTTTGCGTCCCTTACTGAACTCCCATGAGACCCAGAAGGCGACACAGCGCTTCCCTGTACTGTGAACACAGAACAAATGAGACGGACACCTTGCTTCCCTGTACTGGAACTCCCATAACAGAATGAGAACACATGCTTCCGTGTACAGGGAACCTCCATAGAACAAATGGATAACACAGCGCTCCCCTTACTGACCTCATAAACAAATGGAGAACACAGCCTCCCTAATACTGGAATTCCATAGAACAGAATGAGAACACAGCGTCCCCTGTACAGGAACGCCCATGGACCAAATGGAAGGAACACAGCGCTCCCCTGTACTGGAACTCCCAAGGACAAATAAGAGCACAGCGCTCCCCTACTGAACCCCATGGACCCAATGGAGAAACACAGCGCTCCCTTTACTGGGAACTCCCATTGGACCAGATGCGAGAACACAGCGCTCCCTTGTACTGTAACTCCCATGGACCAGAAATGGAGAAACACAGCGATCCCCATACTGACTCCCATGGATACAAATGGAAGAACACAGCCTCCCGTACTGGACTCCCAAGTGACCAGATGGAGAGAACACAGCGCTCCCTGAGCACGCCGAACTCCCATGGAACCAGAATGGAGAAACACAGCGCTCCCTTACCGGAACTCCATGAACAGAATAGAGAAACACAGCGCTCCCCTTACTGGGACCTCCATGTTAACAAATGGAGAAACACACGCTCCCGCCTGACTGGAAACTTGCCATAACCAGAAGAGAGAGAACACAGCGCTCCCATTACTGGAATTTCCATAGCACAGAATGGAGAGAACACACACTCCCTGTACTGAATTTCCATAGAACAGAATGAAGAACACAGCGCTCCCCTTACTGGACTCCCATGAACAAATGGAGAAACACCGCGCTCCCCTTACTGGGAACTTCCATAGACCAGAATGAGAAACACAGCGCTTCCCCTTACGGGAATTTCCATAAACAAAAGGAGAAACACAGCCCTCACCTGTACTTGAATTTCCAAAGAAACAAATGGAGAAACACACGCTCCCTTTACTGGGAACCTCCCCATTACCCAAATGGAGGAGAACACAGCGCTCGCCCTTACTAACTCCTACCCAATGAGAAGACACAGCGCTCCCTTAACCAACTCCCATACCAGAAGGAGAGAACACGAGCGCTCCCCTGTACCGGAACTCCCATGACAATGAAGAACACAGCGGCTCCCCTTACCGGAACTCCCAATGGGAACAGAATTACGAACACAGCGCTCCCCTGTACTTGGAACACCCAGAACGAATGGAAAACACACGCTCCCCTGTACGGGAACTCCCATTAACAGAATGAGAAACACACCTCCCCTGTAACTGAACTCCCATGAACAAAGGAAGAGAACATAGCCTCCCCTGTAACTGGAACCCCATGACAAAAGAAAACACAGCGCTCCCCTTACGGGGAACTCCCATGGAACAAATGGAGAGAAACACTCGCCCCCTTACTGAACTCACATGGAACAGAATGTAGAAACACAAGCGCGCCCCATACTGGACACTCCCATGAACAGAAAGGAAGACACAGCGCTCCCTGTACTGGAACCCCCATGAACAAAGGGAGAAACCCGAGCGCTTCCCCTGTACTGGAACTCCCATGGAACAGAATGAGAGAAAACAGCGCCTCCGCTGGTACGGACCTCCCATGAACAAATGAGAAACATAGCAGCGCTCCCTGTTACTGGGAACTCCCGATGGAACAGAATGGAAGAACACAGCGCTCCCCTGTACTGGGACTCCCGATGTAACAGAAGTAGAGAAACACAGCAGCTCCCCGGCGTACTGAACTTCCAGGAACAAATGGGAGAAACACAGCGCCCCTTACTGAAGTTCAGAGAACAATGAGAGAACACAGCCCCCCTGTACTGGGGAAACTCCCATAGGACAGACTGAAGAACACAGCCGCTTCCCTTAGCTGTGAACTCCCATAACCAGAATGAGAACACACGCTTCCCTGTACTGGGGACTCCCATTGAACAGAATGGAGAGACCACAGCGTCCCCTGTATGGAACTTTCCAGACCAGAAGGAAAACACAGGCGCTCCCCGGGGGGGGGGTATCTGAAATGTCCATAAACAGAAGGGAAAACACGCGCTCCCCTGTACTTGGACTCCCATGGAACAGAATGGAGAGAACACAGCGCTCCCTTACTGGAACTTCATAGACCAAATGGAGTAGAACACAGGCGCTCCCCTGTACTGAGATTGGTTCCATGAGAACCAGAATGGAGAAACACAGCGCTCCCCTGTACTGAATTTCCATAGAACAGAATGCGAGACCACAGCGCTCGCCCAGTACTGGGACCTCCCCATGACCAAATGGAGAGAACACAGCGCACCCCTGAAAACCGGAACTCACAAGACCAGAATGGAGAGAACACAGCCCCCCGAAACCGGGACTCCCCGCTGGACCAGAATGGAGAAACACAAGCGCTCCCCTGTCCCGAACTCCCATGGACCAAATTAGAGAACCCAGCGCTCGCCCTGTACCGAACTCCCATGGAACGAGGAATGGGGGGAGGAGAACACAGCGCTCCCCTGTACTGGAACTCCCATGGAACAAATGGAGAGAACACAGCGCACCCGCTGTACTGGGAACTCCCATGGGGACAAAAGGAGAGAACACAGCTGGCCGCGGGGCCCTCGCTCCCTTACCCCTCCCCCCCCACCCACCCCCCCCCCCCCTCCCTCCCCACCCTCGCCCCCCCCCCCCCCCCCCCCCACCCCCCCCCCCCACCGCCCCCCCCCCCCCCCCCCCCTCCCCCCCAGGCGCGGGCGGCCGTCGGACTAACGGACCCATGGAACGGAGGGGGGGATGGAGAGAACACAGGGCCTCCCCCTGTACTGGAACTCCATGAACAGAATGAAGAACACAGCGCTCCCCTGTACTGAACTCCCATTGAACAAATGAAGAACACACACCCCTGAACTGGTAATCTCCCAAGGACCAGAATGAGAGAACACACGCCCCCTGTGACTGGAACTCCCATAACAGAAATGGAAGAACACAGCGCTCCCTGTACTGGGGAAACTCCCAAGAACAGAATGGACTAACACAGCGCTCCCCCTGGAACTTGTGAACGACCCATGGAACAGAATGAAAACCAGCCTCCCCTGTACTGAACTCCCATAACAAATGAGAGAACACAGCCTCCCCTGTACTGAACTCCATGGAACAGAATGGAGAGAACACACGCACCCTGTACTGGGAACTCGCCATGAACAGAATAAACACACGCTCGCCCTACTGAACTCCCATGAACAGAATGAGAAAACCACCTCCCCTGGGTTACTGAAACTCCCCAGGGAACAAATGAGAGGAAACAACAACTCCCCTGTAAGAAACTTCCATAGAACAATTGGAAAACACAGCGCCCCCTTACTGAACTTCCATAAACAAATGAAGAACAACACCTCCCCTTACTGGAATCTCCCATAGACAACTGAAGAACACAGCCTTCCTGTACTGTAACTCCCATAACCACAATGGAGAACACAGCCTTCCCTTACTGAACTTCATAACCAATATAACACACCTCCCCTTACTGAATTTCCATAACAGAATGAGAAACACAGCGCTCCCCTGTACTGGAACTGTCCATGACCCAATGGAGAAACACACCTCCCCTGTACTGAACCACCATGGACCAAATGAGAGAAACACGAGCGCTCCCCTTACTGAACCACCATAAACAAATGAGAGAACAGCACCTCCCCTTACTAACCACCATAGAACAAATGAGAGAACACAGCGCCAACACTGTACTGGTGGGATACCACCGATGGAGGAATCAGGGTAGATGGAGAAAGCGAGCGAGCCGTCGGCCGCGTACTGGAACCACCATAGAACGAAATGGGATAGAGGAGACACGGAGCGCTCCCGCGGTTCTGAATCGTCCCATGGTAGCCTAGAATGTAGAGAACTGCGAGCGCGTCCCCGGTACTGAACTCCCATACCATAATGAGAAAAAACCTCCCCTTACTGGGAACTCCCATGACCAAATGGAGAACACAGCGCTCCCCTGTACTGGAACTCACCCATAAAGAATGGGAAACACACGCTCCCTACAGGGACTCCCTTGAACAGAAGGGAAACACAGCGCTACCCCTTACTGGACTCCCATGAACAGAATGGAAAACACCCGCTCCCGCGTACTGAACTCCATGGAACAGAATAGAGGACACACGCCCCCTTACTGGGAACTCCATGGAACAAAGGAGAAACACACGCTCCCTGTACTGGACGGCCCATGAACAGAAAGGAGAACACAGCCTCCCCTTTCTGGAACTTCCATGAACAAATGAAGGACACAGCCCTCCCCTTTCTGGGACTCCCATAACAGACTGAAACACAGCGCTCCCTTATGGAACTTCCATGGAACAAATGAGAAACACACGCTCCCCTGTACGGAACGTTCATGAACAGAATGGAGAGAGCACAGCGCGTCCCCGTACTGAACTTCCAATGGAACCGAATGGAAACACACGCCTCCCTGTTACTGAACGTCCCGATGGAACAAATGGCGAGTTAAGCACAATGTGACCACTCTCCCTCCGCCCTGTAGACTTTCGCGGCGTTGACTGAATAGTGGCAACCCCGAAGGTGTCCGCCTTTGAATCATTATCCTAAAGTGCACGAAAGTCTATGGTGGTAAAACCTCAAGGCAGTTGTTCTCTTTGTAGAGCTTCAGGAAAGCCAGACACAGCGGCCATTTCCTATTCTGTCTTTGTATTGACCACGTATAGAAAGTACATTTACTATAAAAGATTGCTGATGTGGTGTAACCTACTAGTCTGAACCTAAATGAACCATAACTTACTTCCTGACGCAACCTTAAAGGTTGTGGCCTCGACTACAATGAATTCAGCTTACCTCAGTCCTGCTTTCCTTGGTTTGCACTTTAAATTCCATGCGCTGTTTCTGGCTTTTACTAGCTGCAGTAGAAATCCAGGGCTGCAGCTATTAGCAACCAGTGCTGTTAGCCTATCAAAGATCAACAGTCGTAGCTTATAGCGAGCACAGGAGCTGATGCAGCCCTAAATTGTACAAAAAAAAAAAATAAAAAAATAAAAACTTAGAAAAAAAACAAAGTACCATAAAAAAAATTATACAACAGGGAAATCTCAAATAGGTAGACACGTAATGACACATATTGCAAAGTACTTGTTTTCAAGACTTTAACATGAAAGCAATCTTTGTAGTTGAACCACCCTTTAGACCCCCATAACTCCTTGATGCTCCTTTTCCCAAATTGGTTAGTTTTGCAATGCTCTTTTATATTTAAACTCTATAAACCTACAAACGTGTAACCAAATGCACCAATCTCTCATTCATTTGACCATTCACCACTGGGACATGGGTTAACTCTAGCCCTAGCATCTGTTTTGGGGCTCAGGGGTTGAGGGTTCTCACTGAGGTACAAGAACATTAATCTTTTTGTCGATCATAACAAGTTTGGGCTTTCTGCTATCTAGCACTATTTTGTGTGTTCTCTATTCCTATTATTCTATACCTGTTTATTTATGAGTGCTGTGCTTGAATCTCATGTCAAATAGTGTGGGCGCACCAAATTCACTATTGCCCTATAATGTAAGTAACACCCTGACTTCAACCCTCACACAATTTGGTTCTTGATTTTGCATTATTAATAGGGTGATCCCACTACAGACATTGATGCATATGATAGGGATAGTTGCCATGAAAGTGTATATCATCCGGCTCTACCTCCTTGTATCTGACGGCACCTGAAATCTCTTTCAGGGCAGAGAGAACTTCACAACGTGTCCACTCTTCCATTTCCTTCTATGGAAGTCCCTAGTATGGCCGAACGCACCACTCCCCTTACTGGAACCCCACAACAAAAATCTGGCAATGTACAATATCCCTTCCGACATTCAACTTTCCTATTTTTTGTTAACATTTTTAATTTTTTTTTTTTTTTTTTTTAGAGTTACCATATGAAAAATTATATTTGAATGGAGAAAATTGAGAAAAAAACCCCAAACTGATCCTCCCTCCCTTCCCCATCAGCTGCCCCGTCTGCGCGTTACCAGTCCGCTCCTTTTGTATTCTGGGTCTGTCCTATCACCCAGAAATGTTCACACTCCATTCACTCACAGAGGAGTGTTAGGCTATGTTCACACTCCAATTCACGTCACAAGATGTAGCTATTTTCACACTCAATTCACGACACGGGGTCCCCCAAACAAACCCGGGCCACACACCCCACGGAGAGTGTGAGGCTAAGGTTCACACTCCAGGTGCGCCGGTCACAGAGGAGTGTTAGCTGATGTCACGACTCCCAGGTTCACTCACAAGAGTGTTTAGGCCATGTTCTCATCGGCTTAAAATGGCCTATTACGTCCTAATACGTCCGAGTGCGCAAATTAACGCTGGAATACTCCCATCATTTTACTCCCCAGTGCTCCCACCTCCAGCACCCTATACCCACGACTTCCCAAACACAATTTCCAAATGGGACTATCTGCGACGGGGCACGACTCCTGCCCTTTCGACAAAAAATCTACAAAACAAAACCAACACCGAAAGGGGGGGCCACTCCCAATAACTCAATCGCGCCGCGCAAAAAATAACCGACAACAAACAACATCCGGGTGCTCCATGGGGGGGCGGGGGGGGGGGGCGGTCTCCCGGCAAAGGCCGAGGGCCCAGACCGGGGGGACACAAATAGATCCACCGCGGCACCCCCCATTCAAACACCCCAAACCAAACGAACACCCGGGGGGGGGGGCGGGGGGAATCTCCCTCCGCCCAGCACCAACCATGCATCGCCCTTTTGTACAAATTCAAACCAATTTTCTGTGCTGAAACATTTTGCGCATGAAGGTATCCCTGTACACGACAACTTTCAATAACTAGTGGCGCCTTCTATACTCCTCTAGAGCGATTTAAAACTGGCGTGTCAGCTCCAGGCTTCATACAATGTTAACATAAAAGAAAAGAAAAGTTAAAAAAATGAAAACTAAAATATTAACATAAGGAAAAAGGTAAAAAAATGAAAACTAAAATATTAACATAAAATAATTTTTTTAAAAAATATTAATAGTTCACGACACCCCAACCCTTTGCAATTAACAAACAAGAAGAAAAAATAATAAAGTTGCATATAATTGGTATCGCCGCGTCCGTAAAACTCTCGTAAAAATTTATCCCAAAAGACAAACACTGTAGGACATTTTGTGTCCCCAAAAAACAAATAAAAAGTGATAAAAAGTCGCATCTATCCCAAAAATGGGATCAATAAAAACTGCACTTTAGCTCGCAAAAAACACATCTCCTCTCAGGTCCATAGGTGGGAAAACAAAACCGTTATTGATGTCAAAAAATGGCGTGACCGGGCAACTAAAAAAAAAAACCCAAAAAAAACTTTTTATTCTATTTACTTTTTATAAAGTGCTAAAAACCGAAATATTTATCCGCCGAAATGCGTAGCGACCTCAGAATACCAGATAACGACTCATTGATACCAAAGAGTGAATGACATAAAAACAAAACCCTCGCAAACATGGAACAATTTGGCAATTCTACCCCACAGAGACATTTTTATAGGGTTTCCTGTACCATTATATTGTGCAGTCAATGGCACACTTAAAAATACATTTCGTTTAGCCACAAACAAAAACCCACACAACAACGAACTACAACAAGCCATCATATGGACCTTAGATGTGGAAAATATTAAACAAATGTACATGGTCTTGCGGGCATACCACAGAACGAAAACCTAAAATCCGAAAGTAGCTGCGGCCTAAAGGGGTTATAGGGGTTCTCCGTGATCTTTTTATTTGTTACAGAGCCCCACATTTAATTTTATTAAAAATTTTTTAACTGATATATAATTTTAAAATTTTTTACATGTTTGCTTTGCCCAAAACCCGAGAGGCCCCTTTACTCCCCACTTCCCGAAACCCTGTGGAAAGTCCCTTGACGCATGGCCCCAAAGGAGCGAACCCCTTTGGGTTGTTCCCAAAAACTATTTGTTATGCACAATCTTCTCTTCTGTACTCGGACCATTGTGATTGGACTGAGGTTGTGATAAAGGGGTGTACAAAATGATTGGTTTGTGGTTTTTTTTTGAATCCAAGCAGTGGAAAAAGGTTTCCCTTTCCCAAACTCTCTTTCAAAAAATTTGGGGGGATATTTTAGGTTTGTGTTTTGGGAATTTATTTTATTGAGAATTACTTTTAAAAAGGGAGAAGAGAAAAATCAGGTGAAGGCGGCAAAAAGGGGTGAAGGTGGCAGTGGGGGGAAAAAAAAAAGAGGGGAAAAGGGAAAAGAAGGTGGAAAATGGGGAAAGAGAGAAAAAGGAAGTAGGAGGAAAAGATGGCGGCTGGGGATAGAGAGAAGGAGGAAAAGGAGAGAAGGATGGCGGCTGGGGATAGGAAGAAGGAGGAAAAGGAGAGAAGGATGGCGGCTGGGGATAGAGAGAAGGAGGAAAAGGAGAGAAGGATGGCGGCTGGGGGAAAGGGGGGGAGGGGGAAAGGGTGGCGGCTGGGGATAGGGGAAAGGGGGAAAAGGAAAAGGAAAGGGGGGGGGGCTGGGGATAGGAGAAGGAGGAAAAGGGAAGGGGGAAAAATTGGGGTGGGATAGGGGAAAAAAGGAAAAAGGAGAAAAGGATGGGGGCTGGGGATAGAAAGAAGGTGAAAAGGGAGAGAAGGAAAGGGGCTGGGGTGGGGAAAGGGGGAAAAGGAGAGAAAATGGGGCTGGGGAAGGGAAAAAGGGAAGGAAAAAGGGGAGAAAAGGGTGGGGGCCTTTTGGGGGTTTTGGGGAAAAAGGGGAAAAGGGGAAAAAGGGTGTGGCTGGGGTTAGGAAGAAGGAGGAAAAGGAGAGAAGGGGTGGAGGTGGGGATAGGAGAAGGGGAAAAGGGGAAAAATGTTGGGGTGGGGATAGGAAAGGGGAAAAGGGGGGGGGATGGGAAGGGGAAAGGAAGAAAAGGCGGGGAAGAAAGGAAAGGGGGAAAAAATTTGGGGGCTGGGGATAGGAAAAAAGGGGGAAAGGATGAAGGATGGGGGCTGGGGATAGGAAAAAAGGGGAAAAAGGGGAAGGGGGAAAGGGGGGCTGGGGATAGGAAGAAGGCGGAAAAAGGAGAGAAGGATGGTGGTTTTGGGGGTAGGAAGTTGGGAGGGAAAAGGGAGAAGGGTGGTGGTGGGGATTGGAAGGGGGCGGAAAAAAGGGGAGAAGGGAGGGGGCTGGGGGGGTGGAAGGGGGAGGAAAAAGGGGGATGGGGGCGGTGGGGAAAAGGGGAAAAAAGGTGGAAAAAGGGGGAAGGTTTGGGGGGCCCGGGGATAGAAGAAGGAGGAAAAAGGAAAAGAAAAGGTTGGGGCGGCTCGGGTTTGGGGGGAAGGGAAAAGGTGGGGGGGGGGGTTTTGGAGGAGAAAGGGGGAAGGGTTGGGGGATAGAGAGAAAGGGGGAAAAGGAGAGAAGGATGGGGGCTGGGGGAAAATTGGAGAAAAAGGGGGAAAAAGGGAAGAGTGGGCTGGGGTTGGGGGGAAAAGGGAAAAGGGGGGGAGGAAAATGGGGCTGGGGTAGGGGAAAAAGGAGGAAAAAAGGGGAGGGAAAGGTTTGGGGGGTGGGGGGGGGTTTTTGGAGAAGGAGGGAAAAGGAGGAAGGTTTTTCCCGGGTGGGGAAGAGAGGGGGAAATTAGGTAAAAAGGGGGGGGGCGGAGGGGAAAGGGGAAAAAATGGGGGGTTTGGGGTGAGGGGGGAAAGGGGAGGAAAAGGGGGTGGGTGAAAAAAAAAAATGGTGGCTGGGGGTGAAAAAGGGGGGGGAAAGGAGGGGAAGGATGGGGGGGGGAAAGGGTGGGGGATTTGGGTGGGGATGGGGATGAAAAAAGGGGAAAAGGGGGGGAAAAGGGGTGGGGTAAGTGGAAAAAGGAGGAAAAAAAGGTGGGCGGGGGTAGGAAAAAAAGGGGAAAAGGAGGAAAGGGTTTTGGGGGGGGATTTTGGAAAAGGGGAAAAGGAGGGGAAAGGTTTGGGGGTGGGGTTTTTGGGGAAAGGGGGAAAAAGGGGGGAGAAGGTTTGGGGCTGGGGAAGAGAGGAAAGGGGAAAAGGAAAAGAAAGGGGGCAGGGGGGGGTTTTTTTGGAAAGGGGGAAAAGGAGGGGAAGGGATGGGGTGGGGATAGGGGAAAATTTGGGTTTGGGGGGTGGGGGGCGGGGGGGTTTGGGGAAGGGGGAAAAGGGGGAGAAGGGGGGGGCTGGGGTTTGGTGATGGGGGGGGGAAAAGGGGGGTGGGAAGGGTGGGGAAAAGGGGGTTAGGTTGAGGCTGGGGGGAAAATGGGAAAAAGGGGGGGAGGGTGGGGATTGGAAGGTTTGGAAAAGGAAGGGTTTGGGGTCGGGGGGAAAAAAGGGGGAGGAAAAGGGGTTTGGTTTGGGGGTGGGGGGGGGAGAAAATGGAAAAGGAGAGAAGGATGGCGGGTGGGGGGTAGAGAGAAAGGGGAAAAAGGAGAGAAAGGGGGGGGATGGGGGTGAGAGAAGGGGGTATGGGGAAGATGGCTAGAATAAAGGGGGAAAAATTTGGGGGCTGGGAAGGATTAGGAAGGGAAAAAAAAGGAGAGGGGGGGGCTGGGGATAGGGGAAGGGGAAAAGGAGAAGGGATGGGGTCTGGGGATTTGAAAAGGGGGAGGAACAAGGGGGAGAAAGGGGGGTGGGGGTGGGGATAAGGAGAAGGGGGAAAGGGGAGGAAAGGTTTGGGGCTGGGGATTGGAAAATGGAGGGAAAAGGAGGAAGGGTGGGGTGGTTTGGGGTAGGGGAAGGGGAAAAAGGAAAAGGGGAAAGGGTGGGGGCGGGGGATAGAGAGAAGGAGGAAAAGGAGAGAAGGGTGGTGGTGGGGTTGGGGAAAAAGGGGGAAAAAAGGGGAGAAGGTTTGGGGGGCTGGGGATTGAGAAAGGGGGAAAAGGGGGTGGTTTGGGGGCTGGGGATTGGGGATGGAGGTAAGGAGGAAGGTTGGGGGTGGGGTTTGGAAAAGGAGGAAAAAAAGGGGGGGATGGGGCTGGGGATTGGGAAGGTGGGAAAAGGAGGAAAGGGTGGGGCTGGGGTTTGGGGGGGAGGAAAGGGAGGGTTGGGGGCCCGGGGGAAAAGGGAGAAGGAGGAAAAGGAAAAGGAAAGGGTGGCGGGGGGTTTGAGAGAAAGGGGAAAAATTTGGGACGGGGAAAGGAAAAAAAAGGTTTGGGGTGGGGAAAGAAAGGAGGAAAAAGTTTTTGGTGGGGATAGAAAAAAAGGGGGGAAAAGGAGGAAGGATGGGGTGGGAAGGAAAAAAGGGGGAAAAAGGGGAGAAGGAGGTTTGGGGGGGAAGAAATGGAGGGGGAAAGGATTTTGGGGGGGGGGGGGGGGATTTGGGGAAAGGGGGGGGGAAAAGGAGAGGGTGGGTGGGGCTGGGGGTAGGGAAGGAGGAAAAAGGAGGAAAGGGTGGGGGTGGGGATAGGAAGAAGGGGAAAAAAAAGGAGGTTGGTGGCTGGGGGGTTTAAAAGGGGAGGAAAAAGGGAGGGGAAGGTGGCTTTGGGGGTAGGAAGGGGGAGGGGAAAAAAGGGGAGAAAAGGGGGCCGGGGATAGGCAGAAGGGGGAAAGGAGAG
>JAODAL010006081.1:0-17500 GCA_025379985.1 Phyllomedusa bahiana
CCGCCACTCATGGCCCTCCCTTGCCCCAAAAACCCAAAAGCCAGCAGGCATTCTTTCCCAAAAAGCCGCCCCCGCCCCCGGCCAGGCCGGCACTAAAATTCAACGCGTTGTCGCATCTGTGTCCGAAAAGTCCATCACACCACCGACACATGGACTAGTAAGAACGGCCAAGGCCGCTATATCTCTTCGACAGCTCACTGGGTGAGCTGGGGATGTCTCTGGGGGTGACGTGGCTCTCAGGTCTCGCGGCAACGCTCTTCAAAACCGCAGGGATGGTGCAGGTCTCTTTTCCCCCAAGTCCTCTGGTGGCATCACGTGCCCAGAGACACCAGGCCGTGTTGAAATTAATCTGCCTTGGAGACCGTCCACACACAGGTCAGGAGCTGTGGACGGCTCTAAGCAACGAACCGAGCGCTGGCTTGGGTGACAAGAACCTTGTTGCCGGCAAGGTGGTGTGCGATAACGGCGAAATCTGCTGGCCGCCCTTAAGATCGGTAGCTGAGCACATCCCTTGCCTGGCACATTCATGAACCTTGTCGTCCAGAAATTTCTAAAGAGCTACCCGGTCTGGACTGCCTGCTGAAGAAGGCTCGAGGTCTGAGTTTCGCACTTCCGCCGTTCGCCACCCTGCTTCGTCCCGCCTGGCTGCGTTGCAGCGTCAGCTCGGCCTCCCCGTCAACCGTCTCATTGTTGACGTGGCAACACGCTGGAATTCCACCCTCCACATGCTCCAGCGATTGTGTGCAGCAGCGCAATGCCATTACTCAGTACGAAGTGACACATGCCTGTACAAGCAGCGTACGGACCTCGGGTGTTGAGCCACCGAGAGTGGAGGCAGGTGAAAGAGCTCTGCACCATCCTTGCCAGTTTTGAAGAAGCCACCAAAATGGTCAGTGCGGACAATGCCCTGTCAGCATGAGCATTGTGGTGATCTTAGTTCTGGAACGATCGTTGGACACTCTGAAACAACAGGTCCCGCCAGCGACGAGGAGGAGACGGACACAGATGCGGACACGGAGCCTTCTCTCCGTCAAATCCACAAGGCCCGACAGTTTCACAATTTCATCGGTCTTCATTAGGCAGTGTTCGGGGTCCAGAGCTAGTGCAAGGTGGCGCATCAGCTCTCAGGTGCATCATCTCAGGCAAGTCAGGCTGTGTTGAAGCTGTGCCGGAGGCAGCGGAGGAGAGAGGAGGGAGGTATTCCTAGACACCGATGTTACCGACGTCCCTGCCTTGGAAAGAGGTTGGCGCGAATTTGAGGCGGAGGGAGGAAGATGAGGAAGATCATTTTGTTAGTGCCCCTCGACCCAGAGGCTTGGGAAATCAAGGCTCCATCTCTCACATGAGTGCTTGGATGCTCCATTCCTCCAACATGATCCTCGCATTAAGGCCATCAAAATGAACAACAGTTACTGGTGGCCACCCTCCTGGATCCCCGGTACAAAACAAAAATCAGCACTTTCCTTCCACCCACCCAAATAGAGAGTAAAATGCAGGAAATGGGAGACCTTGCTGATTGATCAACTGGAGACATCTGTTTGCGTCTGCTTCACGTTCCTCAAATGTCACGGTGGAACAACATCAGCGACGAGACAGCAGTAGAGTGCCAAGTAGGCGTAGCGGCAGCAGCAGGCAAGGTGGCAGAAGCCTAATGGGTGACCTCTGGCAATCTTTGTTTACCACCTCACCCACGCAGCTGCAAATGCAGGGCAACACAATCCAACACCACATAGATCACTAAGGATCATGGTGCACGACAATCTGCGTCCTCAACACCATGTTTTTGCATGTGTCCGGACCCATAACCTTCTGGGTATCCAAAATGGACGAATGTCCCGAGCTGGCCTCATCACGCCATAGAGGTGTTTGTCCCGCCCCAGCATCCAGCGTCATACCCGACCTTACCTTCATCACAGCTGGAGGAGTCATTACAGCCAAAACGCATCCGGCTTTCCACAGATAATGTGGATCGTTTTGACTTTCATCAAGAAGATGAATCAGGCATGGATTCTCTGATGATGTTGTGGCCCCAATAGCCGAGGTCACCAATTATTGCCCGGACTACTTCACATCCTTTTTCAAACAGAAATGGTCCTCGCTTGAAAACTTTTTTTTTAAAATGAATCATTTCTTACTGCAGATTTTTATTCTCTTTTCCCAACAACATCATTTTGCTGGTTTTGCTGTGAGGTAGACTGTAAAAGACAGCAAGGGTTTTCATTACAACACCGAATTCCATTTACTCCACTTTATCTTAAGAAGTTTTCTGCATTTGTCAATAGTTTTGAGGACATGTTGCTGTGAATACAGTCTATAATTATGGTCCTTTGGAACAGAAATGTGGCTTCTAATGCATTTCTCCCTCACACCATATTTGTAATAGTGGCTGAGAAGTCATATTTATAATTTTTTGGGGGTCATGTAGCTGTGAGAAACAGCAATAATCATGTCCTTTTGGAACAGAAATGTGGCTATTAAATGGCATTTCTCCTCCCTCACAATTTTTTAACAGTGGCTGCGCAAGTCATTTTTTAATAATTTTTGGGTCATGCTGCTTTGAGAATGCATCAATACTAACATTCCCTATTATAAAAAAATGTTGTTTTCCTAACAGACATTTGTTCTTCACATTGACCAAAGTGGCTCAAGGTCATGCTTTGAATTTGTTGGGGGCATTTGCTGTGACAATGCAGCTATACTAAGGTCCTATTCTAAAAAATGTTGTTCCTAACGAGACAATTGTTCTTCACAATTGTCCAAAGTGCTCAAGGGTCATGCTTTGAATTTTTGGGGGCATTTTGCTGTGACATGCAGCTATACTTACAGTGTCCTATTCTAAAAAATGTTGTTTCTAAACAGAACATTTGTTTCTTCATAATATCAAGAGTGGCTCAAGGGTGATGGTGCTGTCAAACAGAATAGGTAGGACACTGTTAATGTGACACATATTGCAAAATGACTTGTTTTTTGCAAGGATCTTTAACATAGCTATCAATCCCTGTATTGAGACACAACCCATTAAATAAACAATGAAAAAAAGAGAAAACAAAGACATGGTGGGATTCCATCCTATTTTTAAAAATGTGTTTCTAGAATTAAAGTACTCAAAAAACCAAGCATGTACAAAATAGCTAGCTGTTAAAAAATTCCTCTGAATTGTACAAAGGGAGGTACAGGAAAACTTGACCACCATTATGTATTCATAGGACAAGGGATTATTGGCACGGCAGAGAACAAAGTACATAGACCAATTCCACCAGCACGTGTGAGTAAAATGAGAAAAAGAATGCCAGATAAAGGGCACCTGGGTGTAACAGGAGCGTTAACCACCATAATTTCCAAGTGGAAGGCTCAATTGGTCCACACTGCACCGCCCTCATAACGGAGGGGCAAGCCGCTACCCAGGTCTATTGACTCTGTACAGATAAGGCTGGAGTCTCACACTATCCGCTTCCGCAACACTGCTTCAGCACGACATTTTGTTGCGCGTCATCAGGGCATTTTAACCTTCGGTAATAGATACGGACGCCAGCCTGGGCTCCTCACCGCACCCACTGGAACACCGGCCCTGGGTCATGCTGTGGCCCAGGACAGTAAGTCAATTTCAGTGAAACTAAAATGTGTTGAAAGACTCCTTTTTTCCGGCACTTTTTAAATGTAGGGGTCATGCAGGTTTGGGGCTCATGCTGTGGCCCAGGACAGGTAATAGTCAATGTCCAGGAAACTAAAATGGTGGTTGAAAGACTTCCTTTTTTTTTTATCCGGCACTTATAAATGTGGGGTTCATTCAGCTAAGGGGCTCATGCTGTGGCCCAGGACAGGGATATTCAATGTCCAGTTCAAGTAAGATGATGGTTCAAATCATACTGCCTTCTGGCACTTTTCAATTAGTGGGTGACAGGGTTAAGGTCAGCTGTGGTACAAGACAGGGATAGTGAAATGGTCTGTGCTTTTTTACTGTGACTTTATAACCTAAGTGTGTTGCCTAAGATGTAAAGCACGTATCCATTTGACTGTTGTGGATGTTATTTCAGCTTCTCCAGCTTGTTTGGGTGTAATGAATGAAGGTGTTGTTGCTCTCCCATAGACTTTAATGGTAAATCGCTCATAATCGAAAACGACCGCACACTACGAAAAACATTAACGATAGCGGCCGACTAACTACTATCGATCGATCTCGAAAGTCCAATCCAAATCGCTCAACACTATTTGTGAACAAACACTTTAAATTCCCTTCCAGTTTTACCAGTTCGGTAGACATCATGAGATTACATGTTGTATTGTGGGCTCCTATACCTTCAATGCTGGTTTGTAACACATGGATCTCCTTATCCACTGGTCTAGACCAGCACCCACAGTCCACTTCTCCACCCACAGATATAGAATCTCCTCTCGCTAACCTATCTACCCCTGCATTTTCTACATTGTCCTTCCTCCTCAACCTTAGTTTAAATACTCCCACACCCCTTCTAAAATTGTCTCCCTCAGCACAGCAGCCCCCTTCCATTCAGGTGCAATTTATCTGTAGAAAACAGATTGTACCCCAATGAAAAATCAGCCCAGTGCTCTAAGAACCCAAACCTTTCTGTCCACACCAAGACTTCAGCCAAGCATTAAAACTCCCTGACTCCCGCTGGTCTTCCCGAGTACCGCATGTAGCACCGTCAGTAGAACCTCCGGAGAACACACAGACCGAGACCTTCCCTTTCAGCGCGTAGCCCAGTTTCTTTGAAAATTATTCATTTAGGATCCTCCACCTACCATGTATTCTGTCATTGGTCCTAACATGAACCACTACAGCTGGGTCATCGCCAGCCCCTCACAGTAATTTATCCACCCGCTCCACCACATGCCGAACCCTGGCACCAGGGAGACAGCAAACCATTCGGTTGAGGCAGTCCTGGCGACAAATTATTCTATTCATCTTCCTGATTATAGAATCCCCTATAACCACTATCCGTATTTTCCTACCTGTATTACTGTCCCCCTGAATACTAGTTGGGCTGCTCTTCTGGCTGCATGGAAGAGCAGTGTCCACTGAAGAGAAGTATCCACATTAGCATGCCACTTCTCAGACTGGTGCCCCAGCATTATCAGACAACTTCGCAATTTTGCTAAGTAGTTCAGGAACAGAAGTGGCCTTTTTGGTACTCCTAGAACTCCCCATCACTTTATTAACCCAGCTACATGGTTCATCTTCCTGAACTATTACTGCACCCCCAACATTTAGGGTGCGTTCCCACGGCACTGACAATACCAGTTGGATTTTCTGACCGGTATTTTGTCTTTTTTGGCATGTAGGGGGACGACTTTTGTCCACGGTTTATGGACTCATGCCATCCCCTTTCAAATTCACATGTTTTTGTTCTGCACAAAACCAGGCAGAAGAATGAACATGTTCTAAGCTTTTCAGAATGCCGGAGGTGTCAAAAATCATCCAGCGGAAAATCCATGCAGTGGGGACTGCTGAACAGATTTTCTATTGAAGTCAATGGGGAGTGTTTGTCGGTTTTCAAAACCGCAAATCGTCTGAAAAACTGACAAATAACCCTTAGGGGCCGTTTACACGGCAAGTGACAAATACCGGTCGGCTATGCAATTTGAGATGAGCAGAGAAAAGCCCTCCCCCTTCACACTGAGATGCACATATTCCATCTAGAAACCGGATGGAAGATTGTGCATGTTCAATGTTTTGTGGGCGGACTGTGGGCGGCAAAACCGCCGGATGGAAAACCTGTGCAGTGGGGACTGCTGCACGGGTTTTCCATAGAGCACCATTGTGCTCATTTTCATGCCATTACCGTGGGGACAAACCCTTAGGCCACTAAGTTATTGCTCTCCTCTCATAATTGTCAATCACCCTCAGTGTTGCATTCTCTGCTTCTCCAGATAAGGATGCTTTCACACAGCGCAGTGTTGGTGCAGTTTAACTTGTGACTCCATTAAACTGCCTTTATTACCACAGCTTCTTTCAGTTGTCTAAATTGTTCAGAAAGATTTTTTCAGTAAGTAAATCAATTACTGTGTTTAAGTCTTGTGGATTACAGACACACTAAATGATTACACACATTTCCCAACAGTTTAGAATAAATGATAGAAACTTGCCTGTAATAAAGGCAGTAAAACTGGAGCTCAGTAAAAACTGCACCAAAACATGCGCTGTGTGAAAGCACTCCTAATTCAACTTTCTAACTATCATAGCAACATGCTCACATCTGTCACAGTGGTATTCACCCAGGACCTGCTGCTCTAGTAGTGCATACTTATTGCAGATGTAATACTGGCCATTATCCCACTACAACAGCAATGAAGATTAAAAAATATAGTTACCAGTTTTCCCCTCACTTGATTCAAGCACCACTTAGTGAAATGCACCACAGTCAGAGAAAGCTCAGAAGGCTCTTGGAGTGGAATTTAAGCACTTGACACCAATTAACCCCTCCCCTAATTAGGTGCACAGCAGAAAGAAAAATTGGTCTTTAAACTGTGTCAGTAGTTCTAACACAAGCTGCAAGGGGTTTTTAATGTGTTTTTTTGTGCAGGAAGGGTATGTTCACACGGCGTGTTGAATCAGTGTTTGGATACATTTTTTAGATGTGTGTTTGGATCCCTGTTTTGGACCCTAAAAGGAAACAAACATGTAACTAACAATATGCAGTGTTATTTACATTGCTTTCAATGTAAAACCACCAGATTAGTGAACGATGAATGAGTGTTTTTACATTGTCCACATGTAAGAGTCATTTGGATCCGTTCAAAGAATTGACATGCCGTTTGACACAGCAGACATCCTATATAAAACTATAGTGTGCGTTCCTGCTGCAGCCAAACACACACCTGTATGTTGGATGCGATTTATGTGGCACTTTTGAATGCGTTTTTTTAGATCCAAAACATACCCAAAACTGATTGAAACACCCCGTGTGAACAATACCTTCAAAGGGTGCTTTCACACAGAGCGTTTTATGGTGCATTTTTTATGTGTTTTTTGTGCATGAAAACACACCTAACAACGCTCCGTGTGAAAGCACCCTAAGGCTAGGTTCACATGGCTTATGTTGGGGCAGCGTTGTGGGACGGATTGCGCAACTTACAGGTGAAATCCGTCCCAGTCATTACGGTAATCCACAGTTCTCATAGAGAACTATGGATTCTGTCTCCTCTCCCCTCTCACGAAATACGACGAGCGGGGAGAAAGTGACATGTCAGTTATCACAGCAGTATAAGCATCGTGGATAATGAATGTCTATGGGGTCGGCGAGCTTGGATCCGTTTTTAGATGCGTGTTTGGATGCATGTTTCAGACCCTAAATGGACCCAAACACAGATCTAACAATGAGCAGTGTGATTTTACATTGCTTTCAATGTAAAACACACATTGGTGTTGTTTACATGCGTCTTTCTGATGCATATTTCAAACCCGTTCAGAGGATTGACATGCCAATTCTTGGTCCGAAAGACGCAGCAGACACTCTATTTAAAACTATAGGGTGCGTTCCTGCTGCAGCCAAAACGCATCCAAACATCACTTGCGTGTTGGATGCGTGTTGGCCGCGTTTTGGATGCGATTTACGCAGCACTTTGGGATGCATTTTTCGGATCCAAAAAAGATCCATCACGATATGTAAACATACCCTTATTGTGGAGTTTGGATTTTTGGAAGTATGCAATCCCCACCTTTGAAGGTCTAGTAATGCCTCTCTCCAGTATAGTGTTGCACTACATATTCCAGGATGAGCGGCTCCTTTGGGCGCCAGGTGAGGGCCCCAATTTCTTTTTTTCTGGTACATTATGTATAAAGGACATGACCAAAGGAAGCTCCTATCCTGAAAATAGAAAGAGTTGCTGGAAGCTGGAAATCACTTGACCCCGGGCAACGCTGAGATAGCTTGCCCTACGCTCACCACATAACCATCCCCCTAGACTCAACCCCTAACCCCCAACCCCTCAAGCGGCTGCTTCCTGTGGCCTACCCAATGAATACACCAACCCCGACTTGGATTGAAATAGCCACAGCAGCCGTTTTTATTAACAAATACAACATAAAATACAATAACCAGTATAAAATGCCTATAAATTGAGCATAAATATGTATATACATATATATATATGCAAATATGTACAATCAGATATAACCATACCCAATCCTTCCTCCATCTACCTCTATATAAATATATACGAATCTACCCAGCAATTCCTAAAACAACCGTCAATGGGGCCGAGATCCTTGGAGCTAAACATCGACCCGGCGACCAAAATCCCAGAAGGGAAGAAACCACCATTGCCCCCAGCCATACTCCACTGGCTCGGGGGCCCAAAAGCCATACTCTATGGCTCAGCCATTTTGCTCTTCAGGGATAACACCCTGAAAGAGCCCACCTTCACTGGGCCATCCCATTCACCAAAACACTGGGGGAATCCTATCCCAAAGGACTCCCTCACCAATTATTCCTCCCAACTCCAAGAACCTCAGCCACCATGTGAGCGTGCCATGACCCCTCATGCATGCGACACCCCCACCAAACCGATCGCCCTTTCGATGCCTTCCTGCAAACCGAGGGCCCAAAAGAGCACAAGAATCTCAGGGGGCCTGTCCCAGACTGCGTATCGCAAAAACTCCAGTACGACCCCCACACGATCCCACCCGTCCGATCCAAACGAACTCCCAGCCCCGGGGAAAGCCAATTAACACCCGTCCTGTCGCACACCAGCTCTCTCCGCGCCCCAAAAAACATACGAATGCTCGAGGATCCACACCAAAAGAGGGGAACAAACTAGAGGGAAAAAGAAAAAACATTACAAAATAACATGCTCCAACAACACCACCATGACCCCCATCCCTCTCACTGACTAGCAGCTACCACCAGATGCGGGCGAACATAACTCCGAAACCTATCAAACTCCCACCTCCCGACCCTCCGAACCACTGCTGGGCTCAATCCCACCAACGCCTCATCGCCGCCTTCGGAAAAAAGGGGGCAAAATCATGACCCTTCCAGCCCCAAAGCTGAAAACACTGCCGAAAAATTTTTGGAAATTTTTACAAAAAAAAACCCCCCCTCTGCACTAAACCCCGCCCCGGGCCCCCTCCTTAAACCATGAAACTTCTGGAAACATTGCACCAGGCATATCAACGCCCCTGGAACACTCCCCAACACTACCCGCCTGATCTGTCTTAGGCCACCGAATACAAAACACCAACGCATCTCCTTGATCCCAGATGTCCCCCCTTCCCCCCTTTCCCCGCTACAGCTAGGAGACACCAGCTCGTTTACCCTCAAAGCTCTGAAAAATGCTAGCGAGAAGGCCAACCGAAACAAGGACACCTCGAACTAAAAGGTCGCTACTCCTTCCAATACCGACCACAGCCGTTCCAACAAGGCGAAAATGGGCCCGGCGCGCAAATCCCCCCGGGTACCCGACCCCCTAAAGCCACTAAGTCTGGTTATCACAAAAACCTTAGTTAAATCCTTCCGCCTTCTCCACCGAAAACCAAAAAGAAAGCCAGCCATAACTTGGAACCCCAGCCATGACCCAACCCCAACCCATGGGGCATGCAAAAAACCCCCCCAAACCGCCCCCCTTTTTGGTCCTTTCCTAAAAACACCACAAGGAACGAATCCCTGCCCAACCATCGCCAAAAACCCAAGCCCCGCAAAACCCGCATCCCTCCCGCCATTCGGCCCGGACCAATTGGGGGGCCCCCGGGAGGAAAGCCCAAAGTTAAAAATTTTTTCCTTTCCACCCCAGCCTCCGCCGCCCTCTGAACCCAAAAGGACCCACCCCAAAAAAGGGGAAAAAACTGGGGGGAAAAAAGAAAAGGAACTTAAAAAAAACGAAAAAACCACCATGACCCCCCCCTTATTGATCCCGGTAAAACCCAAGTTTGCCGAACCCTAATTTTAAAAAACCCTAAAACCCCCCAAAAAATTTTTCCTCCAACCATTTGTTGGGTTCAATCCCCTTTTCCCCCCACCCAAGTCCCCGGCCCCTTTCCCGGAAAACTTTTGGGGGGCAAAATCAAAAACCCTTCCCCCAAAGGGAAAACATTTTTTGCCGTTTTGGTTTTTTTTTTTGACCGGGGAATTTTGTTTTTTTTTTAAGAAGGGTTTTTTTTTTTTTTTTGGAAATTTTTGGTTTTGAAGGGTTTGAACCCCCCCTTTTTGGAAATTTTTTTTTTTTTTTGATTTTTTTTTAGGAGGGGTTCAAAAAATTTTTTTCGTTTCTTTTGTTTTTGGTGTGAGTTTTTCCCATTTTTTTGTTTTGGGAATTTTTTTGTTTTTCCCTTATTTTTTGGGTTTGAAAATTTTTTTGGAGAAGGAAAAAAAAGGGGAATTTTTTTTGAACGGGGGTTTTTGTTTTTTTTTTTTTTTTTGGTTAAAAAGGCGAAATGACCGGGGGAAAATTTTTTTCCGGAAGGTTCCCATTTTTTTTTTTTTTTGGTTTTTTTTTTCAAAAATTTTTTATTTTTTTTAATTTTTTGTTTTAAAATACCCGGGGGCCCCCATTAAGGGGAGGGCCCTTTGGATTTGAAAAATTTTGGGAATTTTTTTTTCGGGGAAAAAAACTGAAAAGTTTTTTTTTTTTTTTTTGGGGAAGGTTTTGGTTTTTTTTTTTTTGGGTTTTTTTTTTGGTTTTTTTTGTTTTGGGGGGTTTTTAGGGAAAAATTTTTGGGGGGGAAATTTTTTGGTTTTTTTTTCCGGGTTTTTTGGAGGTTTTTTTGGTTTTTTTTTTTTGAGAGGGGTTTTTTTTTTCCTTTTTTTTTTTTTTATGTGGGGGCCAACATTTTTGAGTTTTTGAGGGGGAAAAGGGTTTTTTTGTTTTTTTTTTTTTAACCCTTTTTAAATTTTTTTTTGGAACCCAGAATTTTTTTTCCGCTTTTTTTTTTAAAACGAAGATTTTTTTGAAAGGGGGTTGAGACCGGAAATTTTTTTTATTTTTTTTTTTGCCTTTTTAATTTTTGGGCCAAATTTTTGGAAAAATTTTTTTTTTTGGGGTTGAAAGTAAAGAAGTTTTTAAATTTGGGGGAAAATACCCAAAAAAGAAAATTTCCCAAACAAAATTTTTAAAATTTTTAAAATATTCCCAAAAATAAAAAAAAACCCAAAAAAAAAAAAAATATCATTTAAAAATGTCAAACCTCCTAAATTCGATAATTCCCCCTTCCTTCATGATGGCCGGGCCCGTTATACTGTTTCCAAGAATAAACCCCCAAATTGCCCAAATCTTCTCTATGTTTCCGTTTCGGGGCCAAAAAATTATGAGGCTTAAAAATTACCGGAAGGGACTCCCAAAGGGCGCCGACAGAAACCGCCCCATGGGCATGTTTCCTTTACTTTGCAAATTTGGAGTTTCCCAAAGCAACGACGTGCTCCCGAAAACGAAAACCTTCCCAACCGCCGCATCATCTGAACTGCCTCCCGCAACGCCCGCACCTTGTCTTCACCCCCACTAAAGGGCCACCGAAATCGAGAAGATCCCCATAATTAAAAAACAAGCAACGGGCCCTTTTTTTTCTCTGCGCCAAAAAAAATTGGGCCCCCAACTCAGGACTCCCAAAAATTTTGCCCCCAAAAATGGGGAGAACCCCCGGGGCCCCAAAGGCAGAAAACCCATCTAAATAATGAATCACCGAATACAAACCAGACACGTCCCTACCCACCCACTCCAAAAATGCCACAAAATAATAAAAGGACAACAAGAAACCCTTTGGAAGGGAAACTATTTGAAAAAACTTTTTCCCCAAAAAAACCCCAACAAATAAACCCCCTACCCAAATTTAACGGGGAGAAACCCGAAAAGCCGACTCAATGTCAGCCTTTGCCATCAACGACTCCACCCCGAAAGCGAAAAAACGCCATGGCCTCTTAAAAAGATGTGTAGCCGCAAAAACAAAATTGGGGGAAAACCCCATCATTAAAAAATCCCCTTTGGAAAACGACGGGTTTGGGGTTTGGCCCCCCGAAATTTATTTGGCTCTTTCTTCGGGACAACCTCCAATGGTGATACCACCAAATTAGTAAAAGGAGGCCTAGAGAAAGGCCCCACCATCCTCCCAAAAAGGCCCACCCTTTTGCAATTTTCCCTTACACCACTCCCGGTTTTTCAGCGCCGACTAATTTTTTAATAAAAAAACGGGCCCCAAAGGGCCCGGGGGGGGGGTTTCAAAAAACCCAAAAGGGCAAAACCCTCCCGCAGCAACAACGCCGAGGGCCTGACCCCCAAAACCTGGCCAAAAAGGGTTTCCATTTGTGAAGCAAAAACCGGTTTTAAACCCCTTTGGCCACCGCCCCCATTGCTTTTCCCTCGCCCTTTTTTAAAACACCGGGAGACCGGGTGAGAAGCTGCTCCGCAAAAGGAACAAATGTGGTTAAACTTACACCCTGACCCAAATTTACATTTCCCACTGTTGAACTGCCAGCGGGCCCTTTTTTTGGGGCCCCCGCCTGCGCATGTACCAGAACACCTCCCAAAACCCCCTTGGGGGTTTTGCGCTGCACCCCCCCCCCCCACCCCGGAAGGGACGGGCCCCAAACTTCGTTGGGGCCAAAACCCTTAAAACCTTGACTGATATTTTATGTTTCCCCACGAATTGATGGTGGGAAAACCTTCCCGGGTGCCTGAACTGCTCATCATATTGCAGCCACGCCATGCCCCTGTTGCCCGTGCCCCTCCCAAAATTGAATCAAGAAAAACGGGAAAAATTCCCGAGCAGTTTCCGGACCTTTTCCCAAAAAAAACACTCCCCAAATTTTTAAAAAAATTTGCCTGAAACCCAAATTGGAAAATGTTGGGGAAAAGGCGCCACCTCCCACTTTTTTTCCCTCCCCTTTTTTTACTTTCCTCCCCCTTTCCCCATGTCTTTTTAAAAATTTTTTCCAAGGGGGAGGAGGGAGAAAAACCCTCCACATTTCATACCCCCAAATTTCTTCTCGTGCCCCCCTTTTTTTTAGATGGGCCCCAAAAGGGGCCCCCCGAAGGAAAAAAAAACCTCGCCCGCGCCCGTTTAACCCCCAAACCCAAAATTATCCTGCTGTTACTTCTCTGTCTGCACCGAAACCGTAACATTTCCCCCTTTGGGCCCCCGGGTCAAGCGGGAAACCCCCTTTGTCGACCGTCCCGTCCCACCCGTTTGGGGTGTTTGGCACACAACCCGGGGGGGGGAAACCCACCCTTAAAGTCTGTGTTCCCCTAGGGGGCCCAAGCAAGCTTCATCCCATCCCCCACCCCCTCCCCCCCTCCCCCAAAAACCTGCCGCCCACTCCCGGGGACTGCCCCCAAAACCGAGGGAAAAAACCCCCTCCCCCCGTTCCTAGCCCAAAACCCGAAATTTCTCCCCCCCTCTTCCCCGTATCCCGACACGCTCTGGGCCGCACCCAAAACCATGCCGGGTTTTCATGCCCCCTAAGTTAGAGAAGTTAATTTGGGTTTGGGACCTATGTTCTGAAACCTTTACCCAGACCACAGGGAAGATGAAGACAGAAAATTTAAACCCCTTGGAAGTCTGGGTTTTTCCGGGATGCAGTGGAAAGGGGCCCTTAACCCTATTTACTGGACAGGGATTCCTGAAAGAGACTAAAGAAACTTTAGGGAGGAGTTGCTGCCTAGCGGGAAGCAGGGAAAGGATCTCTTGGACGGGGTATACTAGGGTGGGGAAATTGAGAGGCAGAGTAATAGTGAGTCCGCGTTTGGGCCCGGGGAAACGATGGTGCCCACAATGTTGCTCGGGCCCCCCCCCCCGGGGCCCCCTTAAAACCTTTTGGGGCCCGATTGTAAAAAAGGGTTTTTTTTCCCCCCCCCTTTTTTTGGTTTTAAAATGCACCAAATTGAGGCGGTACGATGTCTAATGTAATGAATGTGTTGGGCGCATTGTTCGTAAGATTCAACACTTTCAAATGCCCCAAAGGATGGGGGGGTTTTTCCCTGGGGGCGGTGACCATTTCGTAATATTAGAAACATATATGAATGGGGTTCGGAAAAAATTATGCGCATTACTGCTCCGCAGGCTTTTTCTATTTAATTTGTGGTCTGCCTGAGCCTGGGGGTCGAAGTGAAGCTAGATTTGCTGTAAGGGGCAAAAATGCCCAAATTTTTCTCAATTTTCCCAACAGTACAATAAAAAAAGTTTTTTGAAATTAATTATAAAAATTATATAAAAAATTTTTTTTAAATTTAATATAAAATGTTATAAAAAATTAATAAAAATTTTAGGATACCCCAAAATAAAAAAATTTCCCCCTGTAAAATGTTTTTAAAATAAAAAAGAATTTTAAAAACTTTTTTTACTTTAAATTACCCATGTGATGTTTTAGTTTTTTTAAACATTTTAATTTTTCCCTAATTTTTTGAAATGTTTTTTTGGCAGCCCCTTACCCTTTTTTCCATTACAGCAAACCCAAAGCAAAAAAAGGTCTTGCGGGGACATGTGGTTTTCCCGCGGGGTTTCGTACCATAGTTTCTAGTCACTAGTCTTGCTTTTTGGGTAATGTTTTTCTCTTATTTCCAGCCTATCAAATAATTTTAAATTACATGTTGGGACATTATTTATGCGCCTAAAGTTTTTTAAATGTGCCTAACACTTAGACGGGCACGTCAAATTTTACAACCTTTTATAAAAACCACAAAAACTTTCAAAATTCGGGTTTGTTTTATACACTGAAAATAAGAATGCTTTTCATTTAAAAACGTGCTTTACTTCTACATGTCCCCCTTAATCTTTTGGGGGTTGTTTCCACCATTCCCCTTTAGCATTACTTCCCCCCCCAATTTTTTAAAAAAGTGAAAAGAAGGAGTTTTGAAGAGGGCGGGGGGGCGTAGGCCCACATAAAAAAATTTTGGCTTGGACTTGCCTTCTTGTTGGTTTTGCCATGCCCCTTCAAAAAACCAAACCCCAAATTCCACCAAAATGCAAAAATGGCTTTGGAAAAAACCCAGGTAGATGCCCCTTTAGCCAGGTATTTCCCCCTTTTAGCCAGGTAGAAACCCCCCTATAACCGGGTTTGTGCCCATTGTAGCTAATTTGATCCCCCCTTGTAGAAAAGGTAGTCCCCTTTTCCCTTTGTTAAGCCGGGTTTGGGCCCCCCATTGTAGCCGGGTTTGTGCCCCCTTTGTAGCCAGGTAGAGCCCCCTTTGTCCCAGGTAGGGGCCCCCTTTGTAGCCGGTGGGGGCCCCCTTTGTAGCCGGGGAGGGGCCCCCCATTATACCCATTTTGTGCCCCCTTTATACCCAAGGTAGAGCCCCCCTTTGGGGCCAAAGGTGAGCCCTCGGTGCCAGGAGACCCCCCCTTTTGAAATTTAAAAATTTAAAATAAAAAAACCAACTTACCTAAACCGGGGGCCCCTGCAGCAGGGCCACCCTCCGACATTCCCAGCTGACCGACTCGCGTCCCCAGGGGGAGTGAGTGGAGCCGGCGTAAAACCCCCCGCGACGCTGATATGTATGTACAGGCACCCCCGCCGCTGTACTTTACGGGAGGAAAAGGGAGGAGGGGAAGGGTCCCCCCTGCCCCCCCCCTGCAAAAGTGAGACTGGGGGGCCCAAGGGGAGCGGCAGCTGGGGCCACTTCACCCCCCTTTTAAGAAGGCCCGGGCCCGGCGCCAGAGTAGGTCCGGGACACTACTTGGCGCCTGGGCCCATTCAAAAAACCCCCCGCGGGCCTGCTGACGGGGGAGGTTCCCAACTCTAGGGGCCCCCAACCGCCAAAAAAGGGATTTGGCATGTATGCCTTGTAGTCAAAGCTAGCTACAGGATGTCAGTTCTTCTGAGGTGGAATACTCCTTGCAATACAAAGACTGCATCCGAATATGTGACAAGCTACTGAAAAGGGAACTCTGCTAGCTGCAATATAAGTCGAAGAAGGATTGTATGTGATTGAAAGAAAGGAATTCCGTGTACAAGATCTTGCTGGTAAATAAAAGGGATGAATCTTTTATTTTTAAAAACCCTTCGTCTCCCCCCCCTGCACCGACATTTTGGGGCCTTTCCCCCAAAACATCAATACAGAGGGACACTAAAATCATGGAGTGGCCCCCGGGGGTTAGTAAAATCTGACATCAAGTGTGGGTCCTTCCCACCATTGTGCTAAAAGGTCCCGGGAAAGGGGGGTTTGGGGGGGCCCCGGGGCAGGGGTTAAAAAAGGGGTTCGTGCTCACCCCCCCCCTTTTTCCCCCCCCCAAAAAAACCCCCCCCCCCCCCCCCAAAAAAAAAATTGTATGGTTGGGGGGCCACTGTTTTTTCCTTTAAAAACATTAAAAATTTTTTTTTAAAATTTTTTTTGGGGCCCCCCTTTTTTTAAAGTCTCCAGGGGAAAATTTTTTTTTTCATTTGCCTGTATTTTTTTGTTTTATTAGGGAAAAACCCCTGGTTTTTGGGGCTTTCCCGTAATTTTTTTCCCCAAAAAAATTTTTTTTCCCAAAAAAATTTTTTCCCTTTTTTTTCCCCCCAAAAAAAAAAAAAAAAAAAAGGGGAAAGGGTTTTTTCCCGGGGGCCCCCCCCCCTTTTTTTTTTTTTTTAAAAAAAAAAAAAATTTTTTTAAAAAAAAAGGGGGGGGGGAAATTTTTGGGGTTTAAATTTTTTTTTCCCCCATTAAAAAAAATTTTTTTTTTTTTTTTTGGGGAAAAAAAAAAAAAGGGGGTTTTTTTTTTTTTTTTCCCCCCAAAAAAAAAAAAAAAACCTTTAAAAATTTAAAAAAATTTTTTTTTTTTTTTTGTTTTGGGGGGTTTTTTTTTTTGGGGGTTTCCCCTTTTTTTTTAAAATTTTTTTGGGAAAAAATTTTCCCCCCCCCAAAAAAAAAAAATTTTTTTTTTTTGGGAAAAGACCCGGGGGGGGAAAAATGGGGGGGGAAAATTTTGGGGGAAAAAACCCCGGGGGGGGCCCCCCGGGCCCCAAAAAAATTTTTCCCGGGGGCCCCCCGGGGGGGGGGGTTTTTTTGGTTTTTTCCAAAAAGGGTAATTTGGTTTTTTTTTTTTTCCCCTTTTTTTTTTTTTTTTTTTTTAATTTAAACCCCTTTTTAAAAAAAAATTTTTTTTTTTAAAAAAAAATTTTTTTAAAAAAAACCTTTTCCTTTAAAAATTTTTTTTTTGGGGGTTTTTAAAAAAAAAAAATTTTTTTAAATTTTGGGGGGGTTTTTTTATTTTTTCCCTTTTTTTTTTTTTTTTTTTTTTAAGGGGCCCGGGGGAAAAAAAAATTTCCCCCCAAAAAAAAAATTTTAAAAAAAAAGGGGGGGGGGCAAAAATTTTTTTTTGGGCCCCGGGGGGGGGGGCCCCCCCGGGGGGGGGGCCCCCCCCCCAAAAGGCCCCGGGGAAAAGGGGGGGGAAAAAAAAAAAAACCCCCAAAAGGGGGGAAAAACCCCAATTAAGGGTTTTGGGGGTTTTTTTCCCCCGGGGGGCCCCCGGGGGCCCGGGGGGGCGGGGGGTTTTAACCCCGGGGGGGAAAAAAATTCTTTTTGGGGGGGGGGGGGACCCCCAAAAAAGGGTTTTTAAAAAAAATGTTTAAATTTAAAA